>OZ007586.1:184498407-184760907 GCA_963931845.1 Maratus michaelseni | reverse complement strand
TTAATTTTAAAAATAATTTTAAAGCACGATTTTTTATCTCTATCAAGTGCAGCTTGATTGCGGAAGATTAACCGATTTACATTTAAAACAGTACAAATAGTTCAGCGGTTGTACCCGGCTAATACTCCTTAACGAAATTAACACTTTATCAATAAATAAATAAATAAATAAAATGCTATAAATAAAACACAAATTACAGATACAGACACAGATAAAACACACAGCTTAAATACTGAAATAATCTGAATGAAAAAGGCTGCTGTAAGTGGCAAAATCTTGATTTCTTTGCCCATTAATATGTGACATGTTAATTCGAAAGTATAACATTCAATAAATTTAATTTATTGTCATTTTCAAGAACTTTATTTAAATACATAATTGATGTTTTTCATATTAAAATAATTTTACATTTTGTTAGTGGTCAATATAAAAATAAATACTAAATGTAAAAAAAAATTATTGGTTTTTTCAATTAAAAAAAATCGTTTTCACCCGTGTTCGTAACAACGAGCATCATTCCGTCTGAATTAATCACGGAATGTATGTGATTAAATTAAGAAAAAATTCTATATAGAATTACTGGAGTCAAAAATTAAAAATTATGTATGCTATGCTCATCACGAAGGGGTAGAGTTGCAAAGACTAGAATAAACCCGGTTTAAACCTGAGAATAAACCGGGTTTTTTGGAAATAAACTGGGTTTTTTGGGAATAAACCAGGTCTTTTGGGAATAAACCTGGGAATAACCCGGGTCTATTGGAAATAAACCTGGGAATAAACCCGTTCTTTGCAACTCTACGAAGGGGTTAAACTGTACAACGCCCCAATACCTGTTCAGGATTTTAGAAGACTTCAGAACCTGCATACAGGTAGTATGTCATTAGTAGTAGTATTGAGAGATATGATTATGGAATTTAAGAAATGAATTGTTAGCAGGTAGAACCAAGGAAGGAAGAAAACCCAGTGCACGCAAAGACAGTAACAGAATTTGCTTTTGCGATAATCGGCAACACAGGAACTTTCGTTGCTCAAGCACTCCTGTAATACCTGCCTAATTCAAAGGAAAACCTTATGGAAAATTCTCCACTTCTATCCGAATAAGATTTGTGCAAGCATTAACGATCTCAGATAAAGATAATGCTCTTGTCTTTCACTCAAACTTTTCTTGCACAAATTGAGATAGATATTGGATAATTTTGGTAAATGACGTGCGTTCATGACGATAAATTTTATCGGAATGAGTCGGTCAACAATCATGCCTACTGAATTCAAGCATCTCAAAAATCCCAAACGATCCACCAATTTAATAATCCATTTTCCAAAATCTGATTGTGCGGTGTATCATAACAGCGATTTTTTCAATAAAATCACAACCTGTTCAGCTTATTATTTCTAAAGGTTTTCATTAGTTGAAAGAAATATCGAAAAAAATCTAGAAAGCGTTGTAATCTTATCATCATCCAATAGCTCAGTCTCAAATCGTTTGCTTTAGGAGTATAGGTCAAGTTGCAAAAATATTTCAAATATTTATCTCCATATTATATATAAAATCATTTAATTCAAAAAATAATTTTTTTCAAAAGTTTCAAAAGTTACGAGAATCAAAGTTTTATACAGTCCCGGGTCCTATAATTAGAAAATCTTTGTCCATGCGCCAACAAATAAAAAACTTAAAAGGTTATTTTTCAAGCGCGGTGATCTAAAAAGCCTTGTAATTTCTGAAATTTTGCAAAGAGAAGGCTTTGATTCCATAATTTTAATGCAGAAATGATTAAAGCCACATATTCACACTGCAGAATATAACCTTTTTAAGTCAACATTTCACTGGTAAAAGCTTTATGAAACAGTTCTTTACTTCAACTTAGAGTTGCAAAGAACGGGTTTATTCCCAGGTTTATTTCCAATAGACCCGGGTTATTCCCAGGTTTATTCCCAAAAGACCTGGTTTATTCCCAAAAAACCCAGTTTATTTCCAAAAAACCCGGTTTATTCTCAGGTTTAAACCGGGTTTATTCTAGTCTTTGCAACTCTACTTCAACTCTCCATAGATGCGGATATAAGAAAATGGTTGTTTATATTTTGCCTCTTCCAATTGATAGTCCTGAAACGTAAGATCAGATAGCCATGGTTGTTTGTTTTACTGAGAACATCCATCTGACTTGTGTGCTTGACATCAAGTGCTTGCTTGTAAGTTATCATCAATATACAAGGACGAGATTGCCACAAGGAAATTTACAGCACCAGAGAATTACAACCGAGAGTTCCACAAAGTGTGTGCAATGGAACTGGCGGGATTTGAACCCGCCGAACTGATTCCTACGCTCTCAAGCAATTAGCAGAATGGTGTCTTAACCACTCGGCCATGGAGGCCCCTCAGGTAGGCATGTTATAAGCATGTTAAGTATTATAAACATATATTTGGATTTATTGCGCTAAGGTGAAAACTTTTTATAAACAGAATGCAATTTGTTGCACGCAAGAAAGGCTAATACATTGAAAATAATCTGTGTTGTTGGTTTATGAGATCCTTATTCTGATTTGAAAAGATTATTTCATACGTTACATCACTAAATTCTGTATTACTCAAAAGTTTACTTTTGTATAATGATTATTATTTTAATAACTTGATTATAATCCGCTAAAAACGCGACTTTTCGTTTTCATGGTCAAAAATTGCTGAAAATTCATGAAGCTCGATGTATGGTAACTCGTTGAATTTCGGTCATACAAAAATTATCTTATTAGTGTTTTATTTATTAGATCATGGACAAAAATTTTATAATTACAAGACCCAATGATGTATAAAATTTTATTTTTGTAACTTTTAAAATCAAAATTTTTGGCATAAATGGCTTTATATATTATAGATATAAACATCTGGAACATTTTTGTAACTTGAACAATACCGCTAAAGCAAACGATTTTAGAATAAGCTATTGGAGGATGATAAGAGGACCTTATTTACTAAAGAGCTTTGAAACGTGAAGTGTGTAAAATTTCAAGCTTGAACTTTGTGGGTTGTTATTAGTATTGGAAAGTCGTTGTTTAATTTTATTAAACGTTTTTTTTTATTTTTATATTTGGTAATAGATGTGTAATTAAATAAAGTTGATTTAACAATAAAATATTTAGCTGCGTCAATTCTGAATAATTTTTCTAACATATGTTTTTTGTTCATTTTATTAATCGTGATATTTTAATGTAATTTTAAACGTAGTTAATATTAGAATTATCTACGTGATTCGTTAAATAATTCACAAAATAATTCAGTTTGTATATAATATGGAAATTTAATTCAATCTAATCAGTAAGCTTAATTTAATTTTCTAGAGATGTTCTAGTCCTGAATTTTACTTCAGGTACAACTTTTACATAATTTAATTAACTGAATGATATCTGTACAAAATCCAATGAAAATCTGACAATTGCGAAATTACTTATAATACTGCGAATACTTCCTCGAATTAGTTTTAGACAATTGATTTAACTAAAACCATAATTTAACAAAATATCGCTCACTGAGAACGAGAATAAATTTCATATAGAAGAAAAACTGAAACATTCTTTTTTTCTGTATCTGAAAGATTCGTGGTGAAGAGCACTTGCAGTAATTCATGAAATTATTTTAGACTTTAATTCGGTTTTTTTCTCCTTAAAGTATAATTTATTTACTTCTGAAATGTATTTATACCTTTTTTTAAAATCATTCTGCTCAGGAGATTATGTACAGGGGGGCCCAGAAGGTAATGTTCAAAAAAGTCTTATAGATGATGTTAGGCATAGCCAAAAAAATCATACATAGTGCATGTGTTCTTCATAGTAGGTAATTGTTGATGCATGTATAATTTTAGTGAGCGAAGTCTTTAAATTTTCAGCTTGAACAATAAAATTTACCACTACTGTGGCAGAGAAAGATCTAAAATCACTGTAATTTGAAGCCTCCAACTGAAAACACTTCTCATATTGAATGCAATAATACATCATCGCATGGTGTTTCTTGACCACTGTTTATAAACAATGCGATAATATTGAGTCCAATATCAGAAGTTTTCTCTGATGGAAATTTCAAACAACAGTGATTTTAGACCTTTTTTTTCCGCAGTAAGGGTAATATTTTTTGATCAAGCAACAAACTTAATGTCACCGATCACCAAAATAGTGCATGCATCAACAATTGCGTACTGTGAAGATCACGTGCAGCATGTATGTTTATCTCCCTCCTCACTAGTAGCATCTATAAGACTTTTTTCTAAGCAATACTTTCTGGGACACCCTGTTAGATTACACTGGTCTACAAAATAAAACTTTTTTTTGCCTTTTAAATAAACAATATATTTTTATACTAATTTGGTGTCATAGAATATGAATTAACCATTAAAATCTTAATGTTAAGTCTCTGTGTAAAAATATGGCCAGTACATACGGTTTTTTTAATTGAAAAAAAGTACTCTTAACCAGCATTTTTTAAAATTAAATGCATTAATTAAATGCTACCATGCAGTAATCATTTGAAATCTACTTGGCTCCATTCATTAGATAAATTTTCCGGTTCAAATATCTTTATTTGAACGGGAGTTTACCGCTAAAATCGACAGAAGAAGTCATTTTCTTTTTTGCTTGTGTTGTGTGTTCAGTTTCATTTTCAGGCATTTCTACTCAAGTTCCAACAGTAGCCTGCTAACATTTGTGAAATCTTTAAATCCACCCACCAAATATAACGCGAGTAAATCACTAAATATTTTGAAGTATCAAAAGAAGATGATGTCGAGCTACACGCATATTATAGTAAATATGGTTAACTGAACATCAAGAGCTAACTATTACATTTAAAGTTGCATAATCGATTCAACGTGTTGAAAACTATAGGTATAGTACATTTTTATGTAAAAGGCAATTTTGATGCAGACCAGTGTTATCGTAGATACAGTTTGCTTGCTTAAATTATTCTGCGTCTTTCTGTTTATTTCTTCTTCCGTATTTTAGTTGCTAATTCATTTTATGAACATCACAGTTGCGCTGTCAATATCCAAAAATGAAAAATAGACTTTAAAAGTACGCTTAAATATATCTAAAGCAAGCTAAAAATAATTCTTATTTTATAAATATTTTGTATTTTTAAATATTTAAAAACATTTAATCATGAAGTTTCTATTTCTTTTTACTTTGTTTCAACAAGAAATGTAAGTTGTTTTTTAATGGTAACTTCAAGTTGTGCTTTCATTTTTATCTCAACAATAAATGTGAGATTCACTAATTCGTCGCTACCATGTCAAACTATCGAATATGAAAAATTGCATTTTTCATTACTTTTAAAAATGGACCGATTGTCACCACTAAATTTTATTAGAATTCTTCACCTAGTACAAATAATAATAAATTTCTGTGAAGAACAGGGTTGCCAGTTGCCTCCTTCTTTATTCAGTGATGCCGAATTCGTACCGGAAATTTTGAGAAATTTTTTTTTTACTATAAGTAATTACGAGATAGACTGTCATTATATAAAATGAAAAATGTCTATTTTAAATTTCTGGTATGGATTCAACATTTCTGAATGGAAAAAGTGGCCAAACTGTCACCCCTGGTGATGTTGTAACCCTGCAACCCTCTTAAAATTTAGTTGTGACAATCGGCACATTTTTAAAAGTAATGAAAAATGCATTTTTTCACATTCAATAATTTGACATGGTAGCGACGACATAAACACATTACATGTGACCAATTTTTTGAAAATAAGTTTAACATTTTTGTAAACAAAAGTTCAATGAGGAACAAGCGCGATTAGATTACTCCATATATTTAACTCTTTACGAATTTTCCGGTTCCAACTATAATTTCTACTATCAATCTAGAAAATGCAATCTTCCAATTCCAACATAAGATTCAATAATATGAACACATTACATGTGGCCAATTTTTCAAAAATGAGCTTAACATTTTTGTAAGCAAAAGTCCAAAGAAGAGCAAGCGCGATTAGATTATTTCCATATATTTAACTCTTCGCGAATTTTCCGGTTCCAACTATAATTTCTACTATCAATCTAGAAAATGTAATCTTCCATTTCCAACATAAGATTCAATAATATGAACACATTACATGTGGCCAATTTTTCGAAAATGAGTTTATCATTTTTGTAAACAAAAGTCCAAAGAAGAGCAAGCGCGATTAGATTACTTTATATATTTAACTCTTTACGAATTTTCCGTTTCCAACAATAATTTATACTACCAATCTAGAAAATGTATTCTTCCGTTTCCAACATACACAGTGTGTTTATTTAACAATATTTTTTTTTAATCTCATCTCATTATGTAGTCTGTTACATAAATATTTTTTGTCTTTTTTCATAAATCATGATATTATAACTTAACCAAGATTAAAATTTCAAAATTTTATATGCTTTATTAAATAATTCAGAAAATATTTCTGTTTCCTATATAACATGTAAATTTAATTCAATCCAATCTGTACGCTTAATTTGATTTTCTGGAGATATTTCAGTCCTAAATTTTACTTCAAGTACCAATTTTACATAATTTAATTAATTAAATGGAGCGTATCTGAACAAAATCTTATGAAAACCTGACAATAGTGAATGTAGTTAGTAAAATGATATCGATAATACTTTCCCGGATTAGTTTTAGACAGTTAATTTTTCTGGAACCATTATGCTTTGATTTAAACTCATCATTTAGCAAAATATTGAACGTATTGAAAACGAAAATAAATTTGACATCGAAGAACAACTAAAGCATTCTGGTGTTTTTTTCAGTATCTGAAACAATCGTTGGTGAGCACTTACTCTAATTCTTGAAATTACTTGAATTTCGTTTTTTCTCCATAAAGCATCATTTATTTACTTCTGAACTGTGTCTCTATACATTTTTTTAAGAAATCTGCCCAGATGATTATATAAGTACAATTATTTTAGGTTGCTTAAAATACTCTGCGGTTTATTTCTTGTTCTGCATTTCATTCGATAAGGTTCTCAATAATCATTATATAAATGAAAAATGTCTATTTTAAATTTCTGGCATAGATTCAACATTTCTGAATGGAAAAAGCGGCCAAACTGTCACCCCTGGTGATATTGTAACCCTGTAACCCTCTTAAAATTTAGTGGTGACAATCGGCCCATTTTTAAAAGTAATGAAAAATGCATTTTTTCACATTCAATAGTTTGACATGGTAGCGACGATATGAACACATTACATGTGACCAATTTTTTGAAAATAAGCTTAACATTTTTGTAAACAAAAGTTCAATGAGGAACAAGCGCGATTAGATTACTCTATATATTTAACTCTTTGCGAATTTTCCGGTTCCAACAATAATTTCTACTATCAATCTAGAAAATGTAATATTCCGTTTCCGACATAAGATTTAATAATATGAACACATTACATGCGGCCAATTTTTCGAAAATGAGCTTAACATTTTTGTAAACAAAAGTCCAAAGCAGAACAAGAGCGATTAGATTACTCCATATATTTAACTCTTTACGAATTTTCCGGTTCCAACAATAATTTATACTATCAATCTAGAAAATGTATTCATCCTTTTCCAACATACACAATGTGTTAATTTAACAATATTTTTTTTTTAATCTCATCTCATTATGTAGTCTGTTACATAAATCTTTTTGTCTTTTTTCATAAATCATGATATTATAACTTAACCAAGATTAAAATTTCAAAATTTTATATGCTTTATTAAATAATTCAGAAAATATTTCAGTTTCCTATATAACATGTAAATTTAATTCAATCCAATCTGTACGCTTAATTTGATTTTCTGAAGATATTTCAGTCCTAAATTTTACGTCAAGTACCAATTTTACATAATTTAATTAATTAAATGAAGCGTATCTGAACAAAATCTTATGAAAACCTGACAATAGTGAAGTTGGTTAGTATAATGATATCGAGAATACTTTCCCGGATTAGTTTTAGACAGTTAATTTTTCTGAAACCATCATTCTTTGATTTAAACTCATCATTTAGCAAAATATCGAACGTATTGAAAACGCAAATAAATTTGAGATTGAAAAAAAAACTAAAACATTCTTTTTTTTTTCTCCCAGTATTTGAAAGAATTGTTGGTGAGCACATACTCTAATTCTTGAAATTACTTGAATTTAATTTTTTCTCCATAAAGTATCATTTATTTATTTCTGAACTGCATCTCTATATTTTTTTTTAAGAAATTCCGCTCAGATGATTATATAAGTACAATTATTTTAGGTTGTTTAAAATACTCTGCGTATTGATTTCTTGTTCTGCATTTCATTCGATAAGGTACTGAATAATGAATCATTTAAAATTACAGGACTCGGAGAGGTCTCTGTTTAGGCCACCACAATGTTCTATAAACTATATTCGTAGTTGTAGATTACTACAGCAATTGCCAGAAAAAACACTTCACTAAGCGGGTTTTTTCGAATTTTGCATGATAGATTTCAAACGAAATTGTTCGTAAGGAAATAGTGTTGGTCATAAAAGAAACCGCTACGAAGCCAGGAATTAAAATATTTTTAATTTTATTTCACCAATATTTTAAGATTTTTTTACCCTTTCAGAGGCAAAGTACTTTTATTGCAAAAATGTTCAAATGATTGATCGACACCAGAATTTACGAACAAATTTATATGAAAAAGCTTTTCTTCACGTGCATAATAAAATGAAAATTTTATTTCAAAATACTGGTGTAACGGTGGCATTTAGAGTTTCAAATTAAGTAGTCTAAATACAGGGTGATTTTTCTTAAAGTTGTGAAAGTAAAACTCTATAACAACAGAACCACTGATCCAAATGACCTAAAATTTCACCAGTATGCTCCCAAAGCAATGGGGTTTTTTAGGCGTGGTTAAAAAAAATTAAACTCGCACCGACAGATGGCGCTGTACATGCAGTAAAGTCGGGAGACGAACTTGCGCCCGGCACACGCACATTGGCGATAAGACCGTGAAGTGCGCACAACTCGTGTTCATTATTCTACGGAAATCCTCGCAATGACTGCGCCATTGACAGAGCGTGGGTTGTTAGTGAAACTGTATTATCAGAATAATGACAGCGCAGCCACTGCTCTTAAGAGATTTAGGACACTTAAGAATTTAAGAAAAGGTCCAATGACGACAGAGGGCCTACGGAAGATGGTTTCTCAAAGTACCGTCCATTGTTTTCCTCCCACAGACGATATTTTTTGTTTTTGCTACCTTACAGCACCATCTGTCGGTGCGATTTTAAGTTATTTAACCATACCAAAAAAATCCCCATTGCTTTGGGAGCATACTGGTGAAATTTCAGGTCATTTGGATCAGTGGTTCTTTTGTTATAGTGTTTTACTTTCACAACTTTAAAAAAAAAATCACCCTGTATGTAACACAGCCCTTCAACTGGATAATAGTATCGTCATTTTATTCTTTCATTTTATTATGAGAATTAGCAAGAAATATGGGATGCAATAATATTTATTTAACAGTGAACTGTTTATGTCGGATGTAATTATTCATTCTTATAACATACATTTTTTGTACTTTTTCTTAAATAACGATATTCTAACTTAAATTTAACTGCAATTACATTTTGTGAATCCTACAATCATCAATTCGAGTTTATTAAATAATACGAAAAATAATTCAGTTTTCAATCTAATATATAAATTTAATTCAATTCATTCTCTACGCTTAATTTAATTTTCTAGAGATGTTTCGGTCCTACATTTAACTTCAGGTATGACTTTTACATAATTTAATTAATTAAATGAAGCGTATCTGAACAAAATCCAATGAAAATCTGACAATACTGAAGTTAGTTATAATGGTACCGAGAATACTTTCCCGAATCAGTTTAGGCAATTGATTTCTCTAAAATCATCGGTCTTTGATCTAAACTCATCATTTAACGAAATATCGAACTCATTGAGAACGAAAATAAATTTGAGATAGAAAAAAAAATCTAAAACATTATTTTTTCTCTCTATCTGTAAGAATCGTGTTGATGAGCACTTACTCTAATTCTTCAAATTACTTTAGACTTCAATTCAGTTTTTCTCCCTATATTATCATTTGTTTACTTCTAAAGTGTATTTCTACCATTTTTTTATATTACACCGCTCAGGCGATTATGTAAGATTATCGTAAGTACAGTTATATTAGGTTGATTAAAATATTCTGCGTTTTGATTTCTTGTTCTGAATTTCACTTGATAATGTAATAAATAATTAAGTACAAGTTTTTTTTTTCTATTTCAACTATAGTTTTACATTTTTTTTATAATAGTATTGACATTTGGTTCTTTATTTTTGTTTGTGAGAATTAGCAAGAAGTATGGGATGCGGTTAATATCTATTTTATAAGAGTCGAACGTGTCCGTGCGTAACGCTGACGTCATTTTGATGTTGGCAACAACAGACCATTAAATTTTGCTTTTACTACAATTTTTTTTAACTTCTAAACATCGGATATTTTCAATTTTTACACCGCAGAATAGGAAAAAAAAGTACAGTCAAAAGCAAATTGTTTGAAAACTGTATCGCAGTTTGTTTGAAAATTGTATCGCAATTTACCTATTTTTTTATACTTTTTAAAATAATTTTTAAGCATGATTTTTTTTAAATCTACCTCTATTACATACAGACGATTACGAAATATAAATCCGTTTGTACTTAAAATAATATAAATTGTTCGTCATTTCTTTCTCGCTTATATACCACGGAAGTATCGCTTTTAATAAATTTCAAAATTTATTTGAATACATAATTGCTATTTTTCATCTAAAAAGGATTTTTGGTGTTGTTAGTGGGCAATCTAAAAAAATATATTAAAAGTAAAAAATCGATGTTTTCAATAAAAATAATAAAAGTTTTCATCTATATTTTGTAACACGAGAAGCCCGGGTTGGATCGCCTAGTTTATTTAACAGTGAAATGTTTATGACGCATATAATATTCATTCTTCTAACATACATTTTTATTCTTTTTTCTTAAATCACGATACTGTAACTTAAATTTAACTGCGATTAAATTTTGTAAATTCTAAAATCATGAGTTCCAGTTTATTAAAAAATACGCAAAATAATTCAGTTTTCAATCTAATATATAAATTTAATTCAATTAAATCTCTACGCTTCATTTAAATTTTTAGAGATGTTTCGGTCTTACATTTTACCTGAGGTATGACTTTTACATAATTTAATTAATTAAATGAAGCGTATCTGAACAAAATCCAATGAAAATCTGACAATACTAAAGTTAGTTATAATGATACGAGAATACTTACCCGAATTAGTTTAGTCAATTGATTTCTCTAAAATCATAGTTCTTTGATCTAAGCTCATCATTTAACGAAATATCGAACTCATTGAGAATGAAAATAAATTTGAGATAGAAAAAAAACTAAATCATTCTTTATTTTTCTCTATCTGTAATAATCTTGTTGATGAGCACTTACTCTAATTCTTCAAATTACTTTAGACTTCAATTCAGTTTTTCTCCCTAAAGTATAATTTGTTTACTTCTAAAATGTATCTCTACCATTTTTTTTTATATTATACCGCTCAGACGATTACGTAAGATTATCGTAAGTACAGTTATATTAGGTTGCTTAAAATTTCTGCGTTTTGATTTCTTGTTCTGAATTTCTCTTGATAATGTAATAAATGATGACGTATTAGTTATTTTTTGTTCTATTTCAACTATAATTTTACATTTTTTTATAATAGTATCGCCATTTAGTTCTTTCATTTTGTTTCTGAGAATTAGCAAGAAGTATGGGATGCAATAATATCTATATTATAAAGTACGAACGTGTCCGTATGTAACGATGGCGTCATTTTGATGTTGGCAACACCAGAAGATTAAATTTCGCTTTTACTGCAATTTTTTAAACGTCTACACATCGCATATTTCAATTTTTACACCGTAGTATAGGGGAAGAAATGCACTTTCAAAAGCAATTTGTTTGAAAACTTATCGCAATTTACCTATTTTTTATAGTTTTAAAAATAATTTTCAAGCATGATTCTTTTTTTAATCTATCTCTATCGCATGCATATGATTAATAATTATACATCCGTTTGTACTTAAAATAATATAAATTGTTCATCATTTCTTTTCCGCTTATATACCACGGTAGTATCTATTTTAATAAATTTCAAAACTTTATTTGAATACGAAATTGCTATTTTTCATCTGATTTTTGGTGTTGTTAGTGGGAAATCTAAAAAATATATTAAATGTAAAAAAATCTATAAGTGTTTTCAATTATAATAATAAAAGTTTTCATCTATATTCTGTAACCCAGGAATCCCTGGTTGGATCTACCAGTTTATTTAACAGTGAAATGTTTATGTCGGATGTAAATAGTCATTCTTCTAACATACTTTTTTTTTCCTTTTTCTTAAATCACAATATTGTAACTTAAATGTAACTGCGATTAAATTTTTTAAATTCTACAATCATGAGTTCGAGTTTATTAAATAACACGCAAAATAATTCTGTTTCAATCTAATATATAAATTTAATTCCATTCAATCTCTACGCTTAATTTAATTTTCTAGAGATGTTTCGGTCCTACATTTTACTTCAGGTATGACTTTTACATAATTTAATTAATTGAATGAAGTGTATCTGCATAAAATCCAATGAAAATCTGACAATACTGAAGTTTGTTATAATGATACCGTTTTCCGAATTAGTTTAGGCAATTGATTTCTCTAAAACCATCGTTCTTTGATCTTAACTCATCATTTAACGAAATATCGAACTCATTGAGAATGAAAATAAATTTGAGATAGAAAAAAAACTAAAACATTCTTTTTTTTTCTCTATCTGTAATAATCTTGTTGATGAGCACTTACTCTAATTCTTCAAATTACTTTAGACTTCAATTCAGTTTTTCTCCCTAAAGTATAATTTGTTTACTTCTAAAATGTATCTCTACCATTTTTTTATATTATACCGCTCAGACGATTACGTAAGATTATCGTAAGTACAGTTATATTAGGTTGCTTAAAATTTCTGCGTTTTGATTTCTTGTTTTGAATTTCACTTGATAATGTAATAAATGATGAAATATAAGTTTTTTTCTTCTATTTTAATTATAATTTTACGTTTTTTGTAATAGTATCGTCATTTTGTTCTTTCATTTTGTTTGTGAGAATTAGCAAAAAATGCGGGATTCAATAATAATGATCTACCTGTAAACTTTTTAGTTTGGGCCAAATTTTGCGTTTTCTGACGTACATTTTTTGTTCTTTTTCTTAAAACACGATATTTTAACTTAATTGAAACTGCAATTAAAATTTAAAAATCCTACAACCAGCCTTTCGAGTTTATTAAATAATGTGAAAAATAATTCAGTTTCCTATCTAATATAATGCATTTAATTCAGTCCAATTTCTACGATTTATTTTATTTTCTACAGGTGCTTCAATCCTAAATTTTACTTCAGGTATTACTTTTACTTTACATAAGTTAATTAATTAAATGAATCATATCTGAACAAACTCCAATGAAATCTGAAAATACTGAAGTTAGTTATAATGAAACAGAGAAGGCTTTCCCGAATTTGTTTTGGGTAATTGATTTTTCTAATGCCATCATTCTTTGATCTAAACTCATCATTTAACAAAATATCGAACTCATTGAGTTTGTAAATAAATTTGACACAGCAGAAAAACTGAGAAATTCTTTTCTCTGTATCTGAAGGAATCGTTTTGGTGAGCACTTACTCTAATTCTTCAAATTATTTTAGACTTCAATACAGTTTTTTCTCTCTAAAGCATTATTTATTTATTTCTGAACTATTGCTACCCATTTTTTTTAATTATTCCGCTCAGGCTATTGTGTAAGATTATCGCAAGTACAGTTATATTAGGTTGCTTAAAATATTCTATGTCTTGATTTCTTGTTCTGCATTTCATTCGATAAGGTAATGAATAATGAAGAATTTAAAAAAAAAATATTTTTTTTTTTTATTTCAGCAATAATTTAACTTTTTTAACAGTATTGTAATTTTGTTCTTTCATTTTGATTATGAGATCTAGCAAGAAGTGTGATATGCAAGAATATTAATTTAACAGTAAGGTGTTTAAATCGGATGAAATTATTTATTATTCTAACATGCATTTTGTCGTCTTTTTTAAATTATGATATTGTAAATTAATTTTAACTGCGATTAAAATTTGAAAAACCTACAAACATCATTTCGAGTTTATTAAATAATTCGCAATATACTTCAGTTCATCTAGTATAGAATTTTAATTCAATCCAATATCTACGCTTAATTCAATTTTCTAGAGATGTTTTAGACGTAAATTTTACTTCAGGTATGACTTTTACATAATTTAATTAATTAAATGAAGTATTTCTGTACAAAATCAAATGAAAATCTCACGATACTGAAGTTGGTTATAATGATACCGAGAATACATTCCCAAATTAGTTTTAGGCAATTGACTTTTCTAAAACCATCGTTCTTTGATCTAAACTCATTATTTAACAAAATATCGAACCCACTGAGAACGAAAAAAAAAATTGAGATAGAAGAAAAACTAAAGCTTTCTTTTTTCCCTGTATCTGAAAGACTCGTGTTGGTGAGCACTTATTCTAATTCTTCAAATTACTTAAGACTTCAATTTAGTTTTTTATCTCTAAAGTATGATTAATTTACTTCTGAACCGTATCTCTACCATTTTTTTAAATTATTCGCTTAGGCGATTATATAAGATTATCATAAGGAAAGTCATATTAGGTTGCTTAAAATATTCTGTGTCTTCATTTATGGACTGCATTTCATTTGATATGTTAATGCATAATGAAGTATAAGTTTTTTTAATTCTATTTCAAAAATAATTTTATGTTTTTTTAATAGTATCGTTACACACATTTGTTCTTTCCTTTTGATTATGAAAATTAGCAAGAAATATTTACAGTAAATAATACAGTAAAAAGTTAAAACGGATGTAACTATTAATTCTTCTAATATACAGTTTTTGTCATTTTTCTTAAATCACGATATTGTAACATAATTTGAACTGCGATTAAAATTTGAAAGCCTGCCACAATCATTTCGAGTGTATTAAATAATTCGCAAAATAATTCAATTTTCTATCTAATATAAATTAGTTTAACTAGCCGGTCGCTTTCGAGTGTGGCACAGATATTTTCTGCAGAGTACTAACTTGACTTTGCTCTGGGTCAAGAAAATACGTTTTACATGCAAACATAAAAATGTAAATAAAATAATTTATTTTAAACTATACGAAAATAACTCATAAAAATATCCGAAAAGCACGTAAATAAATATTTCGCGACATTAATAATATTTTTTTTTGTCATGAGCCCCTGACCAAGTACTGCTGGACCTTGCCCGTGATTATCTAGGATGGGCGGAGAACTTTCATAGTGTAAATAAAAATGGGATTGCCTCAGATACATGGCGATCATTGTAAATTAGCACTGTGGTTTCACGCTCATAAATTGTTAATACGGTGATCAAAATAACGGGGCCCTGTGTATTTCTGAGCCATATATCTTTAATGCTGCGATAACTGTAACGTAGTTCAGTTATTTTGCGTGCATAAATCGTCAAAATTAAATCATTTTAACAGGGCCATTGAATTGCACGCCTGTAAACTTATTATACGGCAATCACTATAAGGAACCATTGTGCATACCCAAGCCCATAAATATAGCGATCAGTATTTAAATCGCAAATATTTACTTCCAAAATATATATTAAATAAAAATATATTAAAATTTGTATAAAAATTTAAATTCGGTCGCTAAAAGTTGAAAAGCGCAAAACAATTTATATATATATAACTTTTCCTTGGAAAAATAGCACGCAAAATATGTAATAATAAATCAGCGATAGTTATTTTATTTGTCTAATCTTCCATAATCTGGGTTTGTTCAAATAATTTGCCGATGTTGGTCACAAACTTGCTAGCTCTAAAATCGTTACAATACATGTTTAACTATATTTTAGTAGATTTGTAATGCTGAATTTCACACACCTAATTAAAACAGCTGCTAAGATAGGGGAAAATTACCTAAAACTTTCCACCCCCATGTAACCCCTTTAATGGATTAATATCTAAAATTGCTGAAATACCTATTTAACTATTTTTAGTACATTTGTTATCTTGAATTTCATGCTCCTACCTATAACTTCTACTGAGATATGGCAAAATAACATAAAACATTCGACCCCCCACTTAACCCTCCTTAGTGGCTGCATTTCTAAAATCGCTGAAATAGATGTTTAACTATTTTTTTAGTAGATTTGTTATCCTGAATTTCACGCTCCTATCTATAACTTCTATTGGGATATGGCAAAATGACCTAAAATATTCGACCCCTATTTAGCTCCCCTTAGTGGAAGAATTTCTAAAATTGCTGAAATACATGTTTAACTATTTTTTAATAGATTTGTTATCCTGAATTTCACGCTCCTACCTAAAAATGCTGCTGAGATATGGCGAAAAGGTGAAATGACCTAAAATCTTCGACCCCCATTTAACCCCTTAGTGGTTGAATTTCTAAAATCGCCGAAATATGTGTTTAACTTTTTTTTAGTAGATTTTTTATCCTGAATTTCACGCTCTTACCTAAAACTGCTGATGAGATATGGCGAAAAGTTGAGATCACCGAAAATTTTCGACCCCCCATTTTAACACCCTTAGTGGTTGAATTTCTAATATCGCCTGAAATACATGTTTAATTATTCTTTAGTAGATTTGTTATCCCAAATTTCATGCTCTTACCAACAACTGCTGCTTAGATATTGCGAAAAGACGAAATGACCTAAAACTTTGGACCCCCTATTTATCCCCCTTATTGTTTGAAAATCATTTCTTAGTGGGGACCTACATTATGTAAGTAACATATCTGTCAAATTTCATTGCCCTAGGACTAACGGTTGAGGCTCAGCGTTGATTATGAGTCAGTCGTTACATGCTCTTTTATAAGTATAGATTCAATCCAATATCTACGCTTAGTTTAATTTTCTAGAGATGTTTTAGTCCTAAATTTTACTTCAGGAATAACTTTTACTTAATTTAATTAATTAAATGAAGCATATCAGAATGAAATCCAAATAAAATCTGACAATACTGAAGTTAGATATAATGATACTGAGAATACTTTCCCGAATTAGTTGTAGGTAATTGATTTTTCTAAAGCTATCATTCTTTTATCTAAACTCATCATTTAACAAAATATCGAACTCATTGAGAACGAAAATAAATTTGAGATAGAAGAAAAACTAAAACATTATTTTTTCTCTGTATCTGAAATAATCGTGTTGGTGATCACTTACTCTAATTCTTGAAATTACTTTAGACTTCAATTCAGTTTTTTCTCCCTAAAGTATCATTTATTTATTTCTGAACTGTATATCTACCTTTCTTTAGAATTATTCTGCTCAGGTGATTACATAAGATTATCGTAAGTACAGTTATATTTGGTTTCTTAAAATATTCTGTGTTTTGATATTTGTTTTATTTTTTTTATGTGTTTCATTCGATAAGATACATCGTAGTTGCACTGATAAATTGAAAGATGAATATAGATTTAAAATATTTACTTCCTTTAATATTTTAAAGATAAGTTGAATTATTACATTAAATTTTATAAATTTTAAGACTTTTGCAAGAATAACCCTAAATTAAAAATTGAGTGACTATTATTTCGTATTTAAAAATAACCAAGGGGTACCAAGAATACAAAAGTCTTAGAGGTATGCCTCAGGCATGAAATTATCTGCCATTGCATGTTTTTGTAAATCTAAAGAAATGTTGTTTATTTTGCAATTCGAAACTACAGATCTTTAAGTTTTCTGCTCTAGGATGTCCTGACTATATACTTATTGATTTTTTTAACTGACACAGTTTACCTCGTTTTCTAGCAGCCTAATTTTTTCGACTAAGATGTTCAGTATATCTCAATTATTTTGTTGTTGTGTTCGCCAGTAGCGCTAACCTCAATTATAACACTATATGTCTCAGTATGCGATACAGCTTTCGATTTGATCGCATATATCTTCTCTTCTAAGCATCACCTCATTTCAATATTTGCTCCACGAATAGAACGAAAAATGTATTTTCATATAAAGTTCACTTAAAACAGGTGACGTAACTTACTAGTTTTTGTGATTTTTAATATAATTTTCATTCATATACAGGGTGGTCATAAACTCTTTCCCATATTACAATAATTTATTGCAGAAAAACTAATATAATTAAGCATATATTTGTTTCAATATATTGTAAAGACATTAAAAATAGGTGTTCACCCGTTAATGTCTGTACATATATTTATTCATAAATTTTACCAATTTCTCTCAGACATTACTTATAAAAAAGCATGGTCAAAAATTTTCATTAAAAATGTCCTTCATTTAAAAAATTAAAAACAGTCTCTAATAAAAACTTCCACCACACAAAAGCGCTTTCACCCCTCGCCGGGGCATCATCAGTTGTGTTCTCTATCCAACTTCCTCTCCTTTATATAGATGACTGGTGGCTGTAGAGCTCCCCTATCGGATTTCAATATTTTCTCTCTATCTCTCTCCCCCCTCCTCCAACATTCTTCTCCAGCGGCAATCGAGCATTGAGTGTACCATGTCATTGCACGTTTCTTTGGATATATTTATTTCAATTGATTCTCGTAATAACGCGTTATGTAAGTTTTCGTAGTTAGCTGTTTTCTTTATTTGTAGGGTATCAAGTTGTATTGGGGTTTTAAGGTTTAATCTTGCAAGAGCTGTTGACTGTTTATTTAATTTTATATCTCGAATATGTTCTTTCTTTCTTTCTTCTATTTTCCTCTTCGTCATTCCTATGTAAGTAACTTTTTCATTTCTGCTGTTTAGACAATTTATTTTGTATATTCCTGCTGTTTGTATTTCTTCATATTTTTCTATTTCATCGACATTCATTATTTTAAATTAAATAAACAGTCAACAGCTCTTGCAAGATTAAACCTTAAAACCCCAATACAACTTGATACCCTACAAATAAAGAAAATAGCTAACTACGAAAACTTACATAACGCGTTATTACGAGAATCAATTGAAATAAATATATCCAAAGAAACGTGCAATGACATGGTACACTCAATGCTCGATTGCCGCTGGAGAAGAATGTTGGAGGAGGGGGAGAGAGATAGAGAGAAAATATTGAAATCCGATAGGGGGAGCTCTACAGCCACCAGTCATCTATATAAAGGAGAGGAAGTTGGATAGAGAACATAACTGATGATGCCCTGGCGAGGGGTGAAAGCGCTTTTGTTAGAAGGTGGAAGTTTTTATTAGAGACTGTTTTTAATTTTTTAAATGAAGGACATTTTTAATGAAAAATTTTGACCATGCTTTTTTATAAGTAATGTCTGACAGAAATTGGTAAAATTTATGAATAAATATTGTAAAGACATTTATGAATTTTTTTATTCAAGTACTTACGTCAGTAATAACATCCTTGCAGTTCGTTAGCATCCTTGGTAGTTCGAAGAATATCACGGCGGTATTCCATTTTTCGCCCCGTATTTCCCAACATTTGGGCTGTCATACTATACACAGCATCTGTGATCCTGACCTTGAGAGTTTCAATATATTTTACTGGTGTTGCAAGTACTCTGTCCTTTATGTATCCCCCAAAAGAAAAAATCTAGAGGAGTAATATCGGGTGAGCGAGTAGGCCATGGTGTTGATGGAATGAAATTTCTGCATAAGTGGCGCCATGTGATGGACTGAAAAAACTTAGGAACATGACTTTTCCATAATAAAAAATTTACACTATTACATTCAATGGCTATTTCGTAATATTTTTTTGACTTTAAAGACTTTATAACCACCATATATATATATTTTTTAATCAATTAGCACGTGAAGTAACAATAAATGTTTGCTTTGTACAATAAGGTATAATAGCGTTTGCAGTAGAATAAATGACTATAGAAAACTAAGGCGAATACGGTATTCTTACGACAAATGTATAATCGGCCAACATTTTTCTGGTTTTGAGCAAGCTTGCCAATTTGGCTTTTTTTTCAGAAATTAATACTTGAAATTCCAAAGTAAATACAAGTTAATACAAGATATTCCAAATAGGAATTTTTTCTTTATTTAATAGCAGACATTTCAAGATTACATGAAATAATTTTTTTTTTCTGAACTGCCGGACACATCAAATTTGGCTCACTCAGAAAATGTAACAAAGAAAGAGGCTCATCTCTCAATGAATTTCCCTATAAACCATTTGCAGTTCTATCCTCATCAGTTACAGAGGTCAGAACGCTGCCTACTTCAAATTATACTTCCTATTTCAAATTAAAGAAAAGCACCTTAAATGTAATTTAAGTTTAATTTTCTACACTCTAAAAACGACATTTTCAAAATTGAGCTGAAAATACTAAAATCTGAGTATGTCGCATTGTCAAAATGGCTCCGAATCAAAATTACTCAACTTTGAAACATGTATATACTCATTTCTGAAAATATGCACACTCAAGAATAAAACATTATGTTCTCATATTTGAGTATGTTCATGTGTCAAAAATGAGTATGAACTGACTTCTATGTGCTCATTTTATGTATGTCCATGTTTGAAAAATGAGTTTGAACTGATCCTAATCATTTTTGAGTATGTGCATATTTCAAAAATGAGTATTAATTGACTTCTATGTGCTCATTTTTGAATATGTCCATGTTTCAATATTCTGAGTATTTCTGGTTTTTTAGAATTGAAAGCATTGGGTCGTCATATTTGAAACAAAAAGTTTCATAACAAAATGACAACATCATTTTACTCAGATTTGAAAGTGTCATTTTTCTCAGTGTATAGAATAGATATTTAGTCAAAGGCAAACGATGAGCAAGCTTAGCAGCATCCTATTTTTTTTTATAGATTTGCTACTACATATTAAAAAAAATAATGTTTGTACAAGGTTTGAAGTTTTAGGGTACTGCGACCCCTGTATGTGATATTTCATCGGTTACCAGCAAAATACTTAAACTAAAGCATTGAGAACAATGGCAACAATGAGAGGTGACTCCCGGGAACGCGGCGCTGGTGTTGGCGGCGTGTCGATACCACAGATCTGCACCTAAAACCAGTGGTGTGGAATTTCCTCTCGGTGGGTGGTCTGTATGGGAGAGAGGGATACCGAGCCAGGAGTGAACGCCCATTCAGTTAGGATAAAAATTATGCGTATGTCTTTAAGGTGTAAAACGTCTCTCAAGTATATGGCATCTCTTTTCCACGAAATTGTCATGGTACATTCTGGAACAAGATAACAAGAGATCTTTGAATTTTCCGTGCATTTCTCGCTTGAATTATTTGGATACAAAATGTTTTTGAACAAACATTTTAAATAATGTTATCATGCTTTACTTACTTTTGAATTAACAGTATCGTACTTTACAAGATTTTCCTTTCATCTTACATGAGTCTAATTACGGCATTTTTAGGTTGATATTAAGGAGGTTAGTTCTACTATGGAAAAATATTGTATAACTGCATTGGATCCACGTGCAATAGTAACGAGGCCTACGTACACGATGTAATCATAACTATCAAAAGTACTATGTCGTACTTAAAATATAATCGAGATTCAAGCTCGCTGGTTTTCCCTCATATGAAGTTGAATAGAAGATTTTGTCATGCAATTAATAAAATGTGAAAGTTATCTCTTACCATGGTTCGGAGAAATGACACACAGACACGTGCAAACGCAAAAGGTCACGAGGATTTTGATTAAAATATATCGGTTTTGCATCACGACAGGTGATTTACGTTTGTACTTTATAATTCATTTGTAAAATTTACAGTCTAACCCTACAAATTTACATTATTCATTTTCACGATACATGATGTTTATTTATAACATTATTGTATGCATAATGTTTTATATAAACGCCAGAGGAATTTCATACGTATCACAATCTTGACTCTCTAAAGGCAGATAGTGTCAGAAGATCTAGAAATGACTTTTCTTTTTTAATATATATCAGCGCTCTATATCTTCTTTTGAACTCTGTGAAATATCAATAGGACATGCATAATATTTCAGCACAGCATATTTGCACTCAAGTCTCAAATGGGGTGAGTGGCATCAAATGTAAAACATAATCTAGATTCTGAAAAAGCCGGAGGTGATGAAATATCTTATATGAAATACATGTTTACTATTAGAAAACTTGTCTTTAAAGAAATGTTTCCGAAGTATCTGAAGAACATTTAAGATGCACATAATGTTTGCAACAGAATTTTTCACTAGATGTTCGGAATTAATTAAAACTTTTAACATGTAAAATTTCAAAAAAGCTAAATATTTTTATTAAGAGATCTTTCCTAATTTATTTATTTATTTCTAAATTATATAGGCGCAAAATGCAATGCTTTAATGACGTAGTCTTCTCTCAGAGTTATCATAAATGTTTACATTAATTAACATATCGAAGCTCTTTTCAAATATTCTTTGAAAGTTATCAAACCTGAAATGTTATTGCATCTCGTTTCATTTTTAGTTCGGCTTGGTATGGTACAGCAATATATATATATATATATATATATATATATATATATAATAACGGCTTCATTTCATAAATTTGAAATTGTACAACATTACTCTGGTTTTATCAAATTATATTGTTGTCGTTAATCTGAAGATAAATTTAATGTTGATGTGTTTTTTATTTTTTTGATGCGTGTGTTAAATTTAATGTGTTTTTATTGTTGAACTAATCAAATCGTTTAAACATTATAATAAACAAGTTCTAGTTCAGACGGAAGAGTAGTTTGATTTCTTTGTTTAAAAATCGATCTATTGCAATCACTTCGCTTATCTCTGTCTCTCTTTAAACCTATCTATCTATCTATCTATCTATTTATGAATATACATATATATATATGGATACGGTGTTGCAATCCCTCTCTATATATTGTTTAGAATGATTTACTGCAACTAATTTCTTCATAAGTAACGTTCCCCTTATTTAATAACAGATTAAATGGTCCTGCAACCATCGCAGGTCCCTTCCCTTTCAATACTTTCTCATAACGGTAGCAGTAGGCCGGACCACTGAAGAACTCATCGGAAAATTTTTAGAGCCGATATCGATAAGTTTGATGCATTGACAAGCGTGCTGGGGCGTTTAATACGTCAGATGACCCCAGCGGCTTCATTATAGCTTGCGGCGATGGGCGAGTGGGGCGAGATTGCAGCTACTGCACGGAAAAGGCGACGCGCGGCCATCGAAGCTTTCTTCTCATTCAACACTTAGGCCCAATTACAGAAGATCCAGCCGGAAAATTTCAACAGCCCATTTCGATAAGTTTAATGCATCAACCAGCGGGAGCGGCCTGGTTGGGGCGGTCTGGGATGTTTAATACGTCAGACGACCTCAGTCGCTTCCAGATTAATAAGCCGAATTATAATATTTCAAAAAATTGGCATCAATCAAACAATCCATATATATATATATATATATATATATATATATATATATATAATACAAAACTATTCGAAATACTGGACCATTTCAAACCTAATTGGAACATTGCATTTATCTTGCAAGTAGCTTGGATGAGTTCGTTAAACATGTATTTACATCTTATAGTTCATTTTCAAGGACACGTAAAAATAAAATTTCTTCCCATGATAAAGTCTAAAATACTGAACAAATTCGATACTAATTAGGAAAGTTTGTTGATCGTGCAAGTATCTTGACTGAGTTCGTTAATCAAGTATGTTCCTCTTATAGTTTGTTTAACACGCAAAATGAAAACAGGTAAAATTGCCACTACGATAACTTCCGAAATATTGATTTTCTTTTAAATCTAATTGGCACAGTGTATTTATCTTGCAAGTATCTTGGAGTTCGTTAAACAAGTATGCAGCTTTTCTAATTCGTTTACTGGGACACAGAAAAAATTTAGATGGCATTCATTGAAATGTTTGGCTGCGAACCTCGTTTTAGCGTTGGAAATATATTATCGCCTATGGGCGACTTTTCATCTATGATTTAAACAAGTTTTTAAAAGTTTTGGTATAATTTTCTCATCTACTATATTAAATTACATTTGGTAAGCCAAATTTAAAATTTCTCTGCAAATTAGTTTTCTCGCCAAAATAGCGAACATAGAAGGAGTGAGACCATGTTGTTTAATTTGTAAAAAATCTAATGCATGTACTTTAAAATAAAATGTAAAAAAAAAGATCAACTTACTGTCAAGCCGGAAGGACAAAGATTTTTTAAGGTAAAACGCTCTACTGAATTTTGTGATGAACGTTTGTTCGCTATATTTATAAATATAGAGAGCTTTGACTTCTGTTCGAAAAAAGTGGTAGAAGTTTGCCTGTGTTCCCCCTGGCCCGATGCATATGTGAACAGCAAACTGCCTACGTTAGTGTCCTTAATAAAGTTGGTTTTTACTAACTGAGACATGTCATATTATATGATACTGACAAGATATCCATTCAAAAACAATAACTGTACAGACATAGGGTGAAACCCTCAGTTATACCTAACCAGTAACTGACACTTCATCAGAAATCTAACTCGAATAACCATTTTCTTGTAAGATTTTGCAAAGTAATGTCATCTAGTGGTAACATATTTGTTTAAATGTTATAACTTATTTTCCAGCTGTTGGTTTTTCAACAAAAAGGAATAGTGTCAGTTACTCGAGATAGTGACCATATTTATGACAAAAAATGATTCTTAGTAATAAAAGTATAATTTTTCAAAATTTAGTCAACATTAATTTTTAATGTATCTTTACTATACTTTCAAAAACAAAGATAAGTATTAAATAGATTTAAAACTTTGTAATAGAGATTTGAATAACAAAAAATCATTAAGATTTCAGTTACTAGGGGTAAAACCCCTATTATCTTGCAAATTTTTACCTTTAAGCGGAGTACCACTGATATAGGTTGAGGAAATGAGCATAACACATGTCTTTATAATCTCTTTTTAGGTATTGTTTAATCATTTACTCAATAAACAATAAAGACTTGGTGGATGATAGTTTTGTAACTTGAAATGAGAATATAGATATTGGTATTTAGCAGTAATAGATTTTAAGGTGCTAATATGCTTTGATACCTTTGAAAATAAAGTCCGTTTATAAAAATTTACTAAACAGACGTATGGTCAACAAATGTTGAATGCATTGTAAAGTAATGATAAAGATTTAAATATCTTTGAGTCGTTTGTTTTAAATTCAACGCATGAAATATTTCATTGAATTCAAATTTTACTAAAAAATTATAAATATTATTTCTTAATTTCTATGAAAAAATACAATAAAAAACTATTTTTTAATGTAAATTTCATGAAATAATTCTTTTGAGGTAATCCACGAAAATTAGTTTCAAATTAAATAAAAAAACAATTACAATATTATCTCCTTTATCTTTAAATATCTGAATTGTAAAAATTGTTAAAACTAGAAAAAAATATTCGATTTAATTTGAATTACAAGCATAAACGACATAATGAGTTTAATTTTTACATTTTACTGCATTATGTTTACCATCATTATAGATTCTAATTTGTGTTTAACATTATAATCCCGTAAAATATTTTAACCTCGGAAAATACTGTTTTTAATTATTGTATTAGGATTTATAAAAGGAAGATTTCAATAATTTGTGGGAAAATAAACAAAAAATGTCGTTGCTTGATATGTATACGCTTCTGTTTCAAATTTGTATTTCCGATGAAAATGGAGCTAAAAACAAATACATTATAAAATTCTTTCAGAATTAGTGATTCTTTTAAATTTGATTATGTGCATGATTACTAAAATGAGTGATATTTTAATAAGATTTTTTTTCTAATTAAATAATTTGTCTTGTAATTACTTTATTGTCATTTATCCATACTTAATTTTACAAAACATTAAAAACTAAAATGTTTTAAAGATACTATTTTTATTTTAAAATAAATGTAAGATTTAAATTAGAAAGAAATAAAACGCAGCAATATTTCATAACAAATTAATTAATGAAGTAAAATTTAATCCGAGGATTACAATTAATTGAATATGCAAATGCACTTAAATAAAATTAATTAAATTCTTAATCGATGTGATTAATTTTCTTTATTGTTCTTTGATTTATTTTATCCGACTAAGATAATATTATAAATGTAGCATTTAAATATTAAATGATGTTGTCTTAGAAAACATTTAATTGTGTAGACTAATAAAATATCTGATGTTTGATAAACATTATTAGCATAAAGAGTAATTCAGGATAACAAATTCTTAAGGAAAATTTCATTTGAACGTACAAAAATGTTTCTGGTTCAATCTTCATATTCATATTTACTTTTATTAAAACTTTTTTAACCAACAATTTATATTAAATCACTTTTTAAAGATGCTTTTTGCTATAAATATCTTTTTTAAATACTATTCGTCTGTATTTAATCCAAGATTTCTGCAATTAAATAAGGCAAAAAATATTTTTGAAGTTTTCTAGTAACAAAAATCAAAGTTGGCAGCAATGAAAAGACGTCACCAGACGTCTCTAGTCAAAAATGTGTTATATACACACAAGTGCCATGTCTCTACTTTTTTGAGTACCACTGATTCCGAAATGAAATCCTCGTCTTATTTAATCCCAAATTTATGTCATTTAACCCATTACCCGCTGGTGTTGCGTTAGCGCAACATTCAAAATAAAAGTGTATTGATAAAAAACCTGCATAGCCACCACTATTTTAATATGTTAAAAATATACTTTATTTAATGACAAAAACTTTGCTATTAAAGATACCGAATATTATCTTTCAGAATTTTTGGTTGGAAACGAATTTCAGTAAAAATATTGAAGGCTCCGCCCACATAGTTTTGGCGGTTAATGGGTTAATAAAACGAATATTATGGGAAAAAGTTATACTCAAACATCGGTAGACAGCTATGAATACAAGTGCACACTGTTAAAAAAGCAGTTCTCATTTCAGCAGTAAAATTTTTGTATTTTATTTAAAATTTTCCCTGCTTTATAAGAGACTAGCAAGCTAAACCCGCTACTCTGGTCAGTTTCTCTTAACGAACTTTTAATCAAAGAAAATATTGACATTTCATAATCCACTTTTATATTTTAACAGAATAATAAAGCTACTATAATTTGTGACTCGTGCTATAGACAATATACACGTCAGTACACGTCGCCCTTATCATTATCTTTTTACGCATGAAGGTTTCGCTATGGTTCTCCATTGTGAAATTTGGTAATCTTTGAAATTCAATATTTGAAAAACGGTATAATCATTAGATTTGAAATTTATATCAAGAAAAATACATTTTTTTTTTACTTTTCAAGCGCAGTTTGTCTAACAATTTTCGGACAATTACTTTTCGAGCTATTATTTTTTTCAGTAACTTCAAATGTTTCATTTTCCGAGATTAATCTGTGGCAACAATTAGCGAAAAATCCAGTCGTCAGCAACGCATAGTTTCTTATTAAAGAGGCTGTTGGAGCAGGGATTGTCACCATCAATTTGCCTCCATCACTTTTGAAATCGGTTCTGTAGTTCCAGAGATTCCACAAAAAATGTAATTTAGAATATTTTTAGAACGCTTTTCGCTCATTTCACCCTTTTAAATTTCATTTTTTTAAAAATTTGTTCTTAGAGAGCATTTACATCTTATAAGTAGCTACAATGCCAAATTTCAAACTTCTAGCTCCTTCAGTATAAAAGAAATCGCAATTTTAGAACGTTTTTCGCTCCTGCACCCCCCCCCCTGGGGTTAGTGTCACCGACATAAAATATAGCCTATGTTGGAGCAGGGGTTGTCACCATCAATTTGCCACCATTACTTTTGAAATCGGTTTGGTAGTTCCAGAGCAGAGTTGCCAAGTCTCCGGCTTTTTGGACACCAGTATTTTAGTACAGAAAATGTTGTTTTATGTAATCGGAACATTCTGCGATTTAAAAGAACAACATTTTCTGTAAGATAATACTGGTGTTCAAAAAGCCGGAGACTTGGCAAGTCTGCCAGAGATTACCCCCTACAAACAAACAAACAAACAATCTTTACTCCTTTATAATATTAGTACAGATTACCTGAATGCGTCATGCACAGTTGCGAACCTCCCGATTTTTTGAATACCAGTAATATCTTACAAAAATTTTCGCTTTATTAAATTGCATAAATTGTACAATTAAATAAAACAAATGTTTTTACATAAAAATATTTGTATAAAAAAATCGGGAGATTGGCAACTATGCGTCAAAAAAGTAGAGCATATGAATTTTAGAATGTCTGTGACAAATAACAATTCCAAGAATTTAATTCGTCCACTAAGGCAGTTGTAGTTATTTTTGACATACAAAAGCTCATATTTTACCTATGAGTATTCCTTTTTTATGGAATTTTTTACAGTGCAAAAGTAAAAATAAATCCTACAGTCTTCGTGTAAATGTCAGTTTAACTTGAGTTTTAGCGCTGACATCTGTCAACGATATTCTCAAGTCTATATTTTACTACTTTTGACATATTAGCAAAATCTGTTTCATAGTTAAACATTTTTCTGAAGTGTAAATAAAAGTCCATGATAAAAAATGGTGTACTATATCCAGTGTGCAGTCCATGTTTTCTGGTTTGAATTTAATATAATGTATATGTTACCGTTAAAATGTGAAAACCGTTAATGTGCAGATAATCTAGGCAGTCAGCAGATTACCTGATGTTAAAATGTGGGATTGTCTACAAAATAATTTTCCGTATTATAACTAGGTAATCTGAACATTAGCGTATTCCGAATCGTTAAAGTGCGAGATGTATTAGTATTGATAACCATATAAAAGTGGCCCCTTTTCGAAGGTGAAAATAAATGTTTCTTCTATTTTCTTTATTATATTTTTTTATTGTTTATTATATATAACTCAAAATTTTGTACACTGTCGGGTTAATTCGGGTATAAAAATCGCATGCTCTTAAATTTAAAATTTCACACATACTACAAATGGCAGGATTTCATAATCTTTTTTGGAGTCATTTAAGCAAAATATTTTCCTAGTATAAAATTATGAACTGGTTATATTTATGGCCCATTTTATTACTTCAAAAGGAATAAAAAACAATTATATTCAAATTGCTCCGTGTGCCAGGAAATTTGGGTATAATGGGTTTTAACAAAGTGATTTATATTATAAGTATACTTAAGTTACCTGTCTATAGGTAAATTTAGCTATGTTAAAAAATAAAAATTCACTTTAGAGATTTATTGATGAAACTTTATTAGTTCTAAATCTACAATAAGCCACATATGGGCAAACATATCATGTGTGATTGCTCAGCCCCCTGTATATCTCTTGGCATTTTTTTGCAATATAAATTCTCATTTCCTGCTAAAATGTTTCTCTGTGATTTTTCTACAATATTATGTTACTTCTACTGTGAAAAAATATTTTTTTAATCATTAAAATGGAATTTAATATCTCAAATGTCACTACTGTCCCCTGTCTGCAACCCATACCTTGATCATTAAAACCCTCAACAAACAATAATTATTTTAAAAATGTAAAACCAATGCATTTATTATAAATAAGAATCTTATGGAGCATAATAATATAATTTTTATATGAGTTGAAAGTGTAATATTTGTTTTTGTTGGGATTAAAGTTATGTTCCTCACTTTTCTGGTCACTACTGACTAGTGTCTCGGCCAGTGGCGTAGCGTCAGGGGGGGCACGACCATTTTACTACCAGTATAATTATATACTACCTTTAGCCTTATTTAATCTTTGAACGGTATGAATTAAATAAGGCCAAATATAGTATATAAAAATACTGGTAGTAAAGTGATCTGTGCCCCCCTTGACGCTACGCCTCTGGTCTCGGCGTATGCATTTCCTCATATATCCACCAGATGGCAGTATGTAGTCATTTTCAGTATTGTTTCCAGTAGGTGAGCACATGTTGTTCTTAAAAAGTCGCCATTTCTCTCTGTTTGTTCGTAAAGAAGATTTTCTGGATTGAAAAGAATTGAGAAAAGGAAAGCGTACCTTTATTAACCTTCGCTATTATCGTCAGTTTTAATTAAATATTGATATTTATAGATTAACCAATATCTTGCCATTTAATCGTAGGTTTCATATGTCTTTGAAAATAATACATACAACATTCCAAAGAGGTTCTTTAAGTGGCAAGATTTCAAAAAATGTCACTCCTGTCCCTTACAATTTGTGTTTTATCAGTAGAAAATTAGCAGCCAAAAATCACACTTATGAGATTTTAGCCAATATACTGATTTTTGCATCATGCACTGATTAGCCCTTCTATATTCATTTTGATGTCATTCCCATTATATTTGATGCCTCTCTTCCTTACATACGTACGGGGCATGTCTGTAAAAGAACAGCTAGATTAGTTTGAGTTTAGAATTACACCTCATACCCAAATAATCCACATTCTAATAATTACAATTATATACTAAACAATGCCATTTAACATTAAACGTTTAAGTCAATTGGTTGTACACAAATGTAATGTAAACATACCTGAATTAGAATATTGTAGATCAAATGGTTTTCTAAAAGTTCTATGTCATGGAATAATTTGAAGCGACAAATATTGTCGCGACTCGTCAGTTTTCTAGCTGGCTATTCCGGGCAAGGATTTTTCCTCATTAGTTTAAATGCATTTGATTCACTGTTACACGCGATATGGGGGGGTCTTTATCCATTTCGATTAACACTACAATCGACAACATTGCTCCAACAATAAAAAGTTGCTTCTTTTTCGAGCAGCTCTTTTGCAGCACATGATGTCGCCCGAAAGTAGAGGTAACATTGACGCCTCGTGTAATTAATAGTACTTTAGCAATAAGTCGTTCAAGTTGATGCTTTTTTTTACGGACAGTAATCTTTGGTTATCTAAATTCTTTTCACACTGAAACATTGAAAAACATGATATAAACCTATAGTATAAATTAAAGAATTCTAAAAAAAAATTAGGCTTAACCCCTTCAGGTGCAAAGTACTCTAGTAGATAAAATATTGAAATGATTGATTGACACCAGGATTCACAAACGAATTTATTTTAAAATAAGCAAAAGCTTTTCCTCATGTAACTTATAAATTCAAAATTTGATTATAAAATTCTGGCGTCATTGTGGCATTTTGGGATAAAAATTAAGTGGTATATATAATATACAGGTGCCCTTCAAGGGGTTAAAAAGCAAAAATATAATTTACACGCATATTACCCGATAAGGTAGTTAGGTTCAGTGCTGTTGTTGAAAAGATCATTTTTGGCGACCAAACTTGAATATCTTTCACATTTTTCTTTTCAATTTTTTATTGCTTTTCGCACGTTATCTACCTATTTTATAAAGAGAGATTAAAGGTATATTTTTTTATACGTTTTTGTTAGGATATACGCATATATAAAATATTAAGACAAAGTTATACCTCAATTCGCTTATATCTGAAAAATATTCTTTACAAATCAAATCAAATTTATTATATTTTTATATATTTATTGCTGAAACATCAGTTGAAGCTTTACTCAGGAGACACGGAAACTTTTTCATGTATGTTAGTCTGTCTGTCTCGCGATAACTTACGAAAAAAAAATCCATTAGGTTGCTATTTCCAGGATATATTTGCGGGGTACATCGAAATACTTGTACAGATTTTCGTTTAATTTTGTATATTCATTTGTTTCCAGGAGCATTCAAAAATCTTTGACTTATTACAGTTTATGGTGGTTAATTTTTTTAAGTACATTTTAGTAATGTTACAGTACTTCACACATGAAGAAATTTATATGCTATCTTGATATGTACCACATTATGTTTCGTCTAGAAATCTGTACGTTTTTTAGTTTAAATTAGCTTGACCCACAGTGACCCAAAAATTACCCACTAATCGGATTTTCTCGAGCATGTGACCTAGCACAATGATTTTCTCGTGCCCGAAAACCATAGGATGCAAAATTTAGTCCAAATAGTCTGAGCCGTTTTTCAGATAAAATTAATGTGACCCGCGTTGGCCCAGAAATGACCCACTAATCGAAAGTTCTTGAACATGTGACCCAGCCAAATAGTCTTCTCGTGCCCGAAAATGGTATGATACAAAATTTGGTCAAAATCGTTGGAACCAATTTTTAGATACAATTAGCTTGACCCTGACTCATGGTGACCCAAAATAACCCACTAATCAAATTTTCTCGAACATGTGAAACTAGCCCAATGATCTTCTGGTGCCCCAAAATGGTAGAATACAAAATTTCGTCAAAATTGTTAGAGCCGTTTTTAAGATAAAATTTGCATATATATATATAACCACACACACACAAGATTTGCTCGTATTATAATATATGATAAATGTGCAGACGATCCCTGAAAACAACAAAGCTTGATTTGATTTGATTATATTTGAGGCAGTGCTTTGCGATCTGTAATTACCAAGCCTGTTGTCTCGAGTGAACTTCACCTATACTTTATTTTTCCATACAATACACACATCTTCTTGCAATTATTTTCCAACAAACGTATATCTACCATAATTAATACACCAGTCAAACAATTCTGTTTCAAACCAGAAATTTTATTTTATTTTATGATCTTTCAGATCACTGTAAATACTTCTAATTATTTAATAAAAATTAATTGATTTCAATTATTGAATAAAATTTCTGGATTGGAACAGGCTTTTTTAATCCGCGGATTGCATTGCAGCGCTATCGCGCCGCGTAGCATTCTAACGGTTAAAATACTTCACGATTGAGGTCTGTTTTGCAACTATTAAAAAGGAATTTAACATTAGGAGTTCTAATTTACATCTGCGTAATTCCTAAACTAATTCACCGAATGGTTTCTCGTTTCATATCCGAAGGTAAAATTTATTGAACATTCTACCACCCACTGAATACTAGGCCTACGCGCTGACAAAAAAAAATGGCGGTTATCGTAAGAATTTTTTTCAACGTTTGTGTGATCTTTTGAATTTAAATACCAGTCCATTTTAAAAGTATTCTTCGCCTTCATTTCTAAGATTAAGTAAGGCAATGAATATTAGGTCTACTGGTATTAAAACGCAAGATGCAAGGGACCGTACAAACACTGAAAAAAATCCACCTATGACAGCCGCCATTTTTATGTCAGTGTGTAGTCCTAGTATTCAGGGGCGAGGATTAATCCAAATATGATGTCAAAATTGGCTGTTCCCATTGAAAATTTTAAAGTTTGATATAATTTCAATATGTAGATGCCCCTAAGATTATTTTTAACATAAACTGAAAGAAGATGATTTCCAATGGGATGGCTATTTTCGTTTTCTCTACAACAATTTTTTGATTAAAAAGCATACGGTGTTCTTTTTCTTCATATTACTGTACATAATTACATTTTAAAAATAATTTAACACGTTCGCTGCCAAATACGAGTATACTCGTAGTGCTATCTATGTTTCTTCAATCTAAAATTGGTTATTCGCACCGGAAATTTCAAAAGAAGAATTTTTATTTTATGTAATCACGAAATGTCTGTAATAAAACAAAGTAAATATTGTTATTAGTATTTTCTGGTATGAATTTGAACTTTCTAAATAAAATGAAAATTCCGGTATTTTTAGCTTGGCAGCGAACGTGTTAATTACATTCAATGGTTGGAGTGCCATAGTTGAGATTTATTCCAACAAAGCGAAAAATGCTGGGACCAGTACTCAAACCTGGGTACGTTGGATTGCCAAGCCAACGCTCTTCCTACTGAGCTATCCCAATGATATCCTGGCTGACATATTTCACTCTTATTTGTTGGACAAGGCTGTGAACTGTAGGGGTAATTTCATTCATCCGAGCTATAACTATAGCATTTTACATGATGAAACTGTATGACCTAATTACATGGTACACAGCAGTTTCCGTGTTTTTTTTTTCAGTAAAATGCTATAGTTATAGATTGGATGAACTAAATTAGCGCTGCAGTTCGCAGCCTTGTCTAACAAATAAGAGTTAAATATGCCAGCCAGGATATCGTTGGGATAGCTCAGTAGGAAGAGCGTTGTCACGGCAAGCCAAAGTACAAAGGTTCGAGTCCTGTTCCCCCGGCATTTTTCGCTCTGTTAGAATAAATTTCAACTATGATACTCCAGCCATTGAATATAATTTACGTAGTTGAAAATACTTTCCTCTGTTCATTATAATTTAATTATTTTTACTGCAGGAAAAATGACACTGTTAGAAATTATTAGGTGCAAAAATACTAAATATTAGACTGAAGATATATTTTCTACACCAAAAATGTATTCAACATTATATTCATAGATATTTCAAAATTTATTTTATAAAATATTTTTAAAAAGTGTGACTAAAAAAAAAATGTTTGCACTTTTTTCTTACATGTCTCAGTCTTTGAAAATATCTCTCCAGTGGCTTGAACGTGACGTTAATAAGGTATTTGTTCATCTTTTCAAAGAAGTTCAGTTTATTTCGTCATATATATTTTTTTTAAAACGTAGTCTGCAATAAGTCACCAGATCCTTCTTTATAAAATATTTGATATCATTTAAACTTTTGAAAGAAATTGTTGACAGTATGAAACACTTTTCTGAATAAATCACGCAAACTTTGTCAAATTTTTATAACTTCTGTTTGTTGAGAGAAAAATAATAATTGTATTTCTTTTCAGTATAATACGGAGACTGATCGTGACTATATTTCAGTAAAACTGAGTCCGGTGTGTATTTTTCTTTTCTGAGTAATGCTGAAATGAAACAAAAAATCGTATTTACATGTTTTTATACAATAAAATCATATATTCATCGTTCAGAAAATCAGTAGTACGAATGTTATCTCACTGGAGAAAATACAAGCGAATACATCATAAAGAGAGGAATCTGTACAAACACAGCACCTTAAAGTTTTCTTGCAACAAACATTATTTAAAGAGCGATACCGACCTTCAAAAATATATTTTTAGACTGAAAAATTCTTTGTTTCATTCCGTTTCCAAACTCGCATGACTCGGCTACAGCGCCTAGAATACATAGTGTGGAAAACGGTTTTACCGTTTTTTAATTCAAAATTTTCGAATTCAAAGCGGGAATTCTGAAACAAGAATTTTTATTTCAAGAAGTCACGAAATATCTGCCATTTAGTAACGAAAAGAACATTACAGGGAATTTCTGGTACGAATGCGAAATTTCGGAATTGAAAGAAAGCCAAACGGGTAATGCTTTAAAAAGTGCTAAAAAATTGTAGCCGATAAACGTGCAACGATGCGGTACAATAATAGGGCAATCGCAGCGACATTTGCTTTAAAAATAGATTTACCTCTAGCAAAAGTAACTGTTTCGCTATTGACAACATGAACATAATTTCTGTTAATAAAATCTTCTTGAAAGTGTATATTTCATATGTAACTGATTTTAAAATAAATTTTTTATGTCAGGGAATTAATCTTTTCCACTCTTCTAGCAGAGATTCATCCTTTGTTCTGCTAAATAGGGATAGTTTCTAGTTTGCTGTCTTGTATCAAGTACTGCAAACAGGCACAAAAGAATGCGTATCACGTTTTTTGGCCAAGATCAATATCATTCATATTTTTAAAGTTTATGAAAATCTCAAGGAAAAGTCTTATGAAAAGTCAAGGGTATAATTTAATTATTTAAAATATTTACCACCAGCTGAAACATTTTCTCAGTTCGATTCATATACAATGTTTGCGTTGAAAAGAGTTAGCAGACAGTGGTGTAGCCAGAGGGGGGGGGGTGTCCAAATGCCCTGGAAACCAGTAATATTATAAAGTTTTCTTCGCCTTCAATAAAATTCTCCGATTAGATAAGGCAAACAAATTTTTATAAAATCAACGGTATCCAAACCATCTGGACCTCCACCCTGTAAAATTTTATTGTAAGTGTATATTTCAGATGTAACTAATTTTGGCGTTAGTTTTTCATCATATCAGGGAATTAATCTTTTTCACTCTTCTAGTAGAGATTCATCCTTTGGTATCCTAAACAGGGATAGTTTCCTTGTATCGAGTACTGCAACCAGGCACAAAATAATGCGTATCAAGTTTTTTGGCCATGATCATTAGCATTCATGTTTTCAAAGCCTATGAAAATCACTATCCAAGTCAAAGGAAATGGGGTATAATTGAATTATTTAAAATATTTACCACCAGCTGAAACGTTTTCTCAGTTATACAATGTTTGCGTTGAAAAGAGCTAGCAGACAGTGGCGTAGCCAGAGAGGGGTGTCCAAATGGAACCAGTATGTAAACCAGTAATATTATAAAGTTTTTTTCGCCTTAAATATCGGAGAAAATTCTCCGATTAGATAAGGCAAAAATATTTTTATAAAATTAGAGGTATCCAAACCATCTGGACTTCCACCCTGTCCACGGTACTGCTAGAAGATGTCGCTGCGATCGACCCGTTATCTTTTCAGCATCGTTCTACATTTATGGGATTCAATTTTTTAGTATTATTTTGTAGCCGTTTTCCACACTATTTATTCTAGGCACTGTAACTCGGCACTCAATGAAACCGCTCTTCGACAATAATAAGTTTCAGTTAACAGTTCCGTCAGTACACCACGACCTTCGTAATAGGTTACAATAAATTATTAATTTTGTAATTCAATATACCAGAGCCTAGAAAGGTGTTGAAATTTACATTTTGTTTTAATTTTTAGCAATTTATTAGCTCTGTTATGATTTTTTTAAAATATGTAGTGCATTTTATAAATTTTAGTTAATTTTTTATACTGGAATAACTTTTTTGTTTACTTTTAAGGCAACATTTTGTATATTTAATCTTTTTTTTTAAATTTTGAAATATTAAAACCTTAAAACGATTCTAAGCTCACTAGGGGGCTCAGTCCCCTACTCGCTAACGATCTTCAACCCCCGTGAATTGCGAAGCAATTCACATTTAGACCGCTACGCGATCCCAAGCAATTCTAGCTGGAATGAGTGCTACCATAAATCATTTTAACATATGAAATTGACAATTTTTTTAATGTAAAAAAAATAATTGAAAACTTAGTTCAAAACACAATAATAAAGTGTATTTATTTTGGTCCTACCAATCGGCATAAATTATTTAAATACTATGAAAAAAGGGATCTTGGAAAAACAATTAGTTTAAAACTCATTGCTGCTATAACATTGTACAGCACGGCTTAGGTTCATTAAAAAAAAAATACGTGATAGGAAGATAGTTTATATATATCATCATTCATTGTTTAAATTTCGTTCGACATACTACTGTTCTAATTGAGAACAGATTTTTGAAAAAGAAATTCAAACAAGACAGCAACAGATGACAGCAGGTACAATCTAGACAGTTGATATTTTTATTCTATTTGGTTTTCGTATGAGTGAAATTCGTAAATAAATTCGAAATAAGAGTTGAGAATTCATTTGGAATTGACGATATTATTCATAATTAAAATGCAGAATCATCTCAAACGCTTTGGATTACGTACAGGTTATTTTATTTTTAATAATTGCTAGTTTGAGTTTCACTGCTCTCACAATGACCGGAAACTACGGTTGCTACCAAACGATAATCTATAAATTCAGCCTCTTTCTGCGCCACGTAAAAGAATAATATATATAGATACTCAAAACTTAAACTTAAAGATTTACGAATTCTCAAACAAACTTTCAAAAATAATTATTTTTTACTTTATTTATCTCTTTTTAAAGGTATTTTAATGTACAGTGGTAATAAAATAAAATTGAATTACGTTTTTTATTAATAAAACAGATAAAAGCACCGCATTCCAGATTCATTATTCTACTGTTGTTAATTCCCTAAACTCTCTCTTCCTTTTGCCCTCTCACCAGAAAAATGGAGAAATACGTCTCAAAGTCTCAAAAGGTCGTTGCCTAACTTAACAGGCTGGTCTGTCATACCATGACAAACAAGATTTACACAGGAATTTTTGTCCGAAAATGCAAACTGCGACTGCTAGAGGGTTATGTTTCGCAGCCGTAGAGGGAAGAAAGAAAGGATGTCGAAAATTGTGTTAATATGATTTTTATTAAAAAAACATGGTTTAATTTACAGAAAATTTTCAAAATTCCTTCAATTCGCCACAATGCATGCTTCACAACGTCGACGCATGGACTTGCGGACCCGTTTAAAATGGGCAGGTGTGACACGTACACGTGCCGGCCCTTCCGCGAGCCACAGTGAGGGGTTCCAAATCCTCTGGAAACCAGTAATATTATAAAATTTTCTTCGCCTTCAATATCGCATAAATTTCTACGATTAGATAAGGCAAAAATATTTTTTTTATTTTAAAATATTTACGCCACTGCTAGAAGATGTCGCTGCGATTGACCCGTTACCTTTTCAGCATCGTTATACATTTATCGGATTAAATTTTTTAGTACTATCTTGTAGCCGTTTTTCACACTACGTATTCTAGGTGCTGTACTTACACTACAATCCCTTTCTACCCACGAGAAGGTAGAAAATGTCTCGAAAAGTTGATCGAACAACAAACAATAATTTCTAGCGGCACAGCTCTCTAGCAAAAGAAAACTTCAATTTTCTAAACATTCTTTTCTGGGGGAAATATATTTTCTGATTGAATTAAATAAGGAGTATTACGGGGTGTGTATAAATTCTGTAAATCGTGTACAGGGCTGCACGAAGAAATTCACACGCTTTACCGGATATAGACAGCAATTTCTGAAAGTGGATTTTTACTAATTTTTGTGTTTTTTAAATTGCTTATTTAAATATATCATTTCATTGCATAAAAAATGAAGTTTCTTATTAGTATTCTGCTACTGTTAGAAAGTGTTTTATTATCTATGTCCCATGCATGATTTTTTGTTCTTGATTTTTTTTTCCTCAAAATGATCTTTACCAAGAAACAGTTCCTATCATGATACCAACAATCAGAAAGATGTAGTGAAGACTACAAATAATTTTCTGGCAATTTTATTTCTGTGAAAATCGTTTTCTACGAAACATTTCTTCTGAGCTTCCAGATAATCAGATTAATTTTATTTTTACGGAATTTGTTAGTTAATGGACTGTTTCTTATCTAAAAATGATTTTCGTTTGAAAATACGTTGTCAATTTTTTAACCCCTTAATCGTCGTGCCCGAGACATTCACGGGCAGCGTAGGTTACGCCTGTTTTATTCAGATTGTTTGACTCCCACCAGTTTTAAAAAATAGTGTTATTGGCTCTATTCCCGCATTATTTTATCTGTCTATTAAATAAGACGAACATTTCTACTTAAAAAAACTGGTGGTACTCAAGCAATATGAATTTTTAAAAAGTTGTCTACACTTAAAGGGCGCGACGATTAAGGGGTTAATCGGAAACCTACAAAAATGATCATAATTTAAAGGACGTTACATCGGCATCCACCCTTTAACCCTTTCAGGCGCAAAGCGCTTCCATTGCTAAAATGTTCAAATGAACAAATGACACCGGAATTTATGAACTAAATTATTTGAAAATAAAAAAAAAAGCAATATTTCACGTGCATAATAAACGGAAAATTTTATACTAAAATTTTGGTGCAACTGTGGTATTTGGGGATTAAAATTTTGTGATTTCATAAACGTACCACCGCCCTAGAAAGGGTTAATCTTTAAATGTTACATTAAGACCAGAATTTTGCAATGAAAATTTTTCTTTTATTAAATACGCGACGAGATTCTGTTTATTTTCCAATAAATTTGTTTGTAAATTCTGGTGTCATTCCATCATTTTACGAATAGAAGTACTTTGTCCCTGAAAGGGTTAATGGTTTAAGTACAATACTATTGATTATTCAACAATATGTTTAATAATATATTTATGTTCAAAAAATAATATAAATGTTCTAGTAGGCATATATTTTTATTTAGAGCTAATCTAACATCATCGCATACAATCAATGAAATCTTTATAAGCGTATTTTCCATACCATCATTCGATGTTATAAAACGCCAATAGTTAACAAAAATAGAAAAAACTAAATAGGAAAAATAAACGAAATAATAAATGAAACATACATTTTAGATTTTCATAACGTGATGATCTAGACCTAGAGTTTAGCAAAATTTAGAAATTCCCAGATTCTAACACCAGAGTATCTCACTTTGAGTGATATATCCTTCGTTATATATGTACATAAATTAATTTAAGCACATAATTATTTTTCATTTAAGATACATATGTTCTATCATCTAATTTTTCAAGAAAATTGTGTCGAATTTGTGATTTGAAGTCCCATTTCGTGATATGACAGTCGGCGAAAGCTAATCATCTTTGATCAATCGGCTATATCTTCGTATGTAATTCATTTACCGTAATTTCCGGCATATAATCCGCGGATAAATCAATCATGTTCCGACCCAGAAATTTTATTATATAAAATGTAACGTGATCGCTGTAAGTATTTGACTCCAATTATTAAATAAAATTTCTTGATCAAAACATGATTGTTTGATCCGCGGATTATTACGGTACATGAAAATAAAAAGCGCTATTCTTTTTTTATTCATTTAAATAGTAACCTCTGAAAATTTCATGCATTTACCTGCAAAAATACGTCAAAATAATTTTGTTTTGTTAATCTGGGAAAAGAGAAAAAAAACTAAGAAAAAATTTAATCATTAATTTAATGTAATCATCAACACTATAAATTCAGCCTAAATAAATGTAACAGTCATAATGAATACATTCATCCTAAATTCTTCCAGATTGCCAGCATTCTTTTCACGTGTTAAGCTGTCACTAACCGTTTGTCACTTTCGTTAATCTGATTAAGAAGTCTTAAAAAAACTCACAACATTTCACTTAACACAACTGGCTTTATTCCTTCTTTCAACTACACTTAGATTCATCAACCAGCTGAACCGTGAAATCTCAAATTGTTACTTTTCAATTTTTTTTCATCTTCCACCTTCAGAACAGTAATAAATATTAATCCAACCCTGTTTGTGCAAGCTAAGTTAATGTTGCCCAACTTTTCTTCGCCTACTACCTTTTTTGATGGCGGCAAAAACCTGATTGCGAAATGCCTAGGAGGTGAAATGAAGATTTTTTTCCTTTTATTTTTTAACATACTCATTCTTTTTGTTTGTTTCCCTTTACTCATGTAGCTTTAAGAAAGATTGGACCTCCTTGTCTGAAAATTGGCCAAAAGGGAGCATATAAAAATCTGATGCATATAAACAGTCTGTTGTCATCATTTTTGGCAAAATATTAAACGTGTTCTGTGTTAATTAATTATAGAAAATAAATCTTACTTTAACACAAGAACTACCATGGGCCGTCATTTTGACGGTTACTAAATGAATATATTCCGATTCGAACCAGAAATTTCTGTTTAAAATAAATTGAATATAAAACTCACAGAAATACGTTAAATGAGCAGATGTGCCAAGTTCTCACTAATTTTCGTAATATATGGTTTGATCTCACCCAGTTTAACAACGCTTCAAACAAGAAATATTATTGGATGAATCTTCGTTTATTTAATTTCAGGTTTCTATGAGGAATTTATTTAATTTCATTTCTTAAAAAAATTTCTGGTGCGAAACGTGTTAAACCTGGGTCAAATTAACACATATATTACGGAATATTAATAAGAGGTTCGCACCTCTGAATTAATAAGTTAACCCTTTCCGGCACAGTGATCCCACTCCGGGCACACCTAATTTTAATTCCAAACTTGCATTCGGCACCAAGAATATTTTAATAAAATTTTGCTTCTATAATGAAAGCTTAAAATAAGGAGCAGTTATTTTCTAAAAAAAGTCGTTTGTAAATTCCTGCGTCAGTCAGCAATTTCTCATTTTACGAACATACTTTGTCTGTGCCGGAAAGGGTTAAGTAGTATTAAATAAAATTTCTGGTGTGAAATAGTTTTTAAAAACTTCAGTAAAATTTCCGGTTCTTCTACAGTTAATAAAGATGATGATTGAGAAATTTCATTTAACCTTTTGATTGGGAGCTAAGACTGGCGACATTTTATATATTCACTTGCACCTCAATTTAAGGATAAATATCTTTGTGGTAGATTTCTCTTGAAAGTATAAGTGTATAAGTGTATGGCGGCGATTTTTTTTTTTTTAAGTGGTGTTCATAGAATAAATAAATAGTATGTTAATAAAATGAGACAAAAATCGCTAATCATTCAACTTTTTTGTTCGGAAAAAGAATATTTTTAGCTGTTTAAGATTTTTTTATATATAGCGAGAGTGGTCATAAATTATTGTCGGGTTTTTCTTACCTCATATGTTTTGATATAAGAACATGATGAAAAATATTATTACATATTCGTAAAGTGCAACGTAAATATTTAATATTAAACTTTTATCAGATTTATCAAAAAGTTATTAATGAAATATGAGCACAAAATGAGATAGATAGACATAACATAAATCGTTAATAACTTTTTGATCAATTTGATAAAATTTTAATAGTAATAATTATTTATTTATAATCGTGCGTTTAGAGTTGCAACTTTACGCATATGTAACTGTTATTAAAAAAAACTTTTCGAGTTGTGCTTTATGAATATGTAATAATATCTTTAGTCACGTTCTTAAATAAAAAAAGTACGGAAATCCCGACAATAAATTATGGACGTAAATTAAATAAATATATACGACAATAAATTATGGACGGAACTAGCGTAACGGTATTATTTCGTATGCATAAATTCAACGAATTAAGTGTAATTCATATGAAGGGATTTCATTTAATAATTAGTCTAGTTAAGATGTCAATTGAATTACTAGACGTTTCCTGCTGTTATCTATCTGAAATCCATGTCCTTGCTGATATATTCACGAAAGCAGTTTTATGAAGGAAAAGAAATATTGTGCCGTCGGCCAGAAAGAAAAAATAATACATTATACATTTTAATAACTAAATTCTCACAGAAAAAAAAGGAAAAAAAAACATTTGACAGGAAATTATGTCTTCTTCCAATTTATGTTAAATTAAAAGGCTTGTGGGGTCGTCTTTATGCTGAAATTGTACCAAACTCGGAAATTTTTAAGACGATCAAATAATTTTGACATTATACTTAGCAAATGTGTTAAATTTTACCGCAGGATACCAAACGGAAATCATTCGGTCAAGAAGTTTAAGAATTAGGAAATGCTTAAAGTTTGGAACACATAATGTTAAATTAAATTGTATTCGTTACAAAACGGATTGCAATGTGGATAGGTTTTCTAAGCATAGCTCAAACACTACTTGGTGGAATGAGCTGTAATTTTGGAATCAATTTTTTATGGAATTTAGAAGCTGATTTTTGTTAAAACAATTCACATTTTCGAAAATTAATTAAAAAAATATGTATTTTTGAAAAAAATATATGAATTTCAACTTATAAATTTTTAAGCAGAAATCCATTTCTAGAATTTTAAATATGCGAATCCTAAATTTCAGCTCATTTTGCCAAGTAGTTTTTGAGTTATGCTTAAAAAGCTAGCCCCATTGCAATCTCTTTTGAAGCATAGAAATTAGTTTAACATTAGGAGTTCCAAATTTTAAACCTTCATAATTCCTAAACTACTTGACCAAATGACTTTTCTGTTTGGTATGCTAGAATAATAGTTACTGAAATATGCAAACATGATGTCGAAATTATGTGTTCGTTGTGAAATTTTCAGATTTTGCTACAATTTCCGTATGAAGTCGACCCTTAAGCTTATTTTTAACATGAATTGAAAGAATACATAATTCTCAGGTGAACGGTTATTTTTGTTTTATTCTGTGATAACTTGATGATTAAAATATAGTTTAATTTATGTTTTGACCCACCCCCTGTACTTGTAAAATACCGCTTTTTCTTTTTTCCCTTTTTTAGTGCATTATTGCTAGAGGTGCCAAGCTCTCACTAATCCTTCGTAATATGTGGATTAATTTGACCCAGTTTAACAGCGTTTCGAACCAGAAAAATTATTTGACCTATATTTATTTAGTTCATTTCAGATATCTACATGGAATATATTTAATTTCATTGCTTAAAAAAAATTCTGGTGCGAAACGTATTAAACCTGGGTTAAAATAACCCACGTATTACGGAAGATTAGTACGAGCTTGGCACCTCTGATTATTGCTATGCAGCGTTATAGTTTATACCATTTGTTTCTTGAAATGTTAGGCTTTTTTTAAATGACAACATGCGGGGGCATAAAAATTTCATTGAATTAGAAGGCGAAATACTTGATAACACAAGAGGTAAGTGGAAATATTCGAAGAAATTTAGTTAAAATGTGAATATTTTGAATATTTCCTTAAACATTTTATTTGAGTACTTACGTCTGAGATAAATTACTTCCATTTCATTACTTTCTATTATCAGTTACATTCATAGCATAATATTTTATGCATAAGCAAAACAACAAAAATTATTAACAAAGAAGAAAGTAAAAAAAAATATTATTATTGTACCGTTGGTATAAATTTATAAGTTTAACCGTTGGCATAAATAACATAATACATTTTTAATTTAAGTTTTTAATTTTGCAACTCTTAACCCTTAATTGCATAGTGATGTAAATTTCCATCACTGTTTATTTAACTTTTAATAAATAAATCAACTTCTTCGCCACCACTATATTTATATAGAAATATTAATCCAGTAAATTTCCCGTGAATTATGTTGCTGAACAAAGTTAAAAATCAATCTTAAAATTTCTGGTGTCTAATATTTAATATATGTATAAAAAAACACAATTGTAAAAGAAAAAATCATGCAAAGAAGGGTTAAAGCTAGCTTGTGGTCTGAAAATAATAAATTTATCAGTATTTTCAATGCAAGTTTTAATTTGAGTAAGCTTATTTAATAATATAACTTTTAAAAATATGTGAAAATATTAATTTTAATTATTATTTTTACAGCTTCATTTTTCCCCTTTATAACATAAAGCTAAATTCAACACCTGAACGGAAGTACATGTTACCCAACAAAAATTAAATTTCGGAATATTCAAGTGAAAATATTTGTTGTAAATTTTCTTATTTTGTTCTTGGTAGCTTATATTTAAATTTTTAAAAGTCGTACTAAATACTATCAGAAAAACTTATTATTTTTTAATTTTTAAATAATAAAAATTATAATATTTTTAAATTTATTAAATTAAAAATGTTAGAAATAAAAAAAGAATGGTTCATATTTTCAAGACTAATTAGAATCCGAATATTTCAAGGTGCGTACATTCCTTATAATTTCCAAGAATTATGGCAACAATCGTAGAATTGGTAATAAATAGAAATTAATATCTATAAATGATAAAGCTTCAACTGTAATCAGTTCCGCAGGAGCTAATTACCGTAGGGGCAAACTTCCTTTTCTCCTTATTTAAAAGCCTTATTCATGCATAATTTCTGTCATAATTAAAGCAAATATATCTATTCATTTTTATTGGTGGAAGTGGAAGTTATCCCCGGCGGTAGTCATGTCCAGCATCCTCGCCATAAAGTGACAACAGAAAAATTCCTACTGTCAATGTCTGTGAAAGAGATTATAATACCACGAGGCAAACTTCCACCAGTAAATTTGAAAAGAAATTTGTTAGCCTTACTCATGCATAATTTCTGTTACAATTAAAGCAAATGTATCTATTTGTTTTTATTGGTGGAAGTTATCCCCGGTGGTAGTCATGTCCAGCATCTTCGCGATATAGTGACAACCGAAAAAATCATCTTGTCAGTGTCTCTGAAAGATATTATAATACCGCGGGGCAAATTTCCACGAGTAAATTAGAAAAGAAATTTCTTCGCCTTATTCGTGCGGAATTTTTGTTATAATTACAACAGAAATATCTATTCGTTTTTACTGGTGGAATTTGCCCCTGCGGTAGTCAGGCCCTGCAGTTTCGCCATTTTGTGACTACCTAAACAATCCCCCCGTTGATCTCTGTGAAAAAGATTATAATGATAATAATAATTATTTATAGCAGAATTTTTTAATGCATAATGCGTTTAAGTAGGGCAAAATTTTTGATTCAGATATACCGGTGGAAATTTGCTCTGGCGGTAACCAGGCACTGTTGATCCGATGCATACAAACAACAGCCGCCATCTTCTAACTACATCTTCAGTTATTTCGCTCGATATTCGTAGAGTTTTACTACACCGGTGTTGCCAGTGAGCTACTTTTTTTTAAAATTCAGATTGCTTGATTGGTACCACTTATTTGAAATGGTATAATTCGTCTTGTTTTCGCATTATTTAATCTGTCATTAAATAATGCGAATTTTATTTTCTCAAAAAACTGGTGGCAATCAAGGAAACTTAATTAAAAAAAGTAACCCTCTGGCAAGACTGTACTACACCACATGTCTCCTCTTTATTTATTCTTCTTTCTACGACTTATCGCAGCATTTGTAATATTTTTCTGCTATTAAAAAAAGACAAATAATTCTAAACGAAAATTGCGTTAAAAATGTACTCAACACTGTATTTTCGCTTTACCATATGACAAATTTTCACGTAACACTTTTATCTATAAAATAAACATAACATCTTCTTCAACTCACGTTTAAAATCGTGAGTTAAAAGTAAATGTTTTTCTTTTTTTTTTCTGTATTTTTTTCAAAGTTTGAATTTTTAAAATTTTTAATCGTGGGATAAAAGTAAATGTCTTTTTTTCTTTTCTTTTCTTTTTTTCTTTTCTTTTCTTTGTTTTCTTATTTTCTTTTCTTTGTTTTCTTCTTTTCTTTTTTCTTTCATTTGTATTTTTTTTTTTTTTCAAGTTTCAATATTTAGTTGAATGAATTATAAAAGGACTATTCGAAAGATGTTTTGTTTTATGATTGAGGGTATATATACAAAAGAGTACAGCAATTCTGTTTTCAAATTTCTTGTTACAAATAGAAAAAAAAAATATTTTTAACAACAGAATGATTCACAGGAAAATAATTAAATAAAAATGTTCACTATGTTACACTGAAAAAAAAATCTAAATTAAAAATAAGCCTTTTTTTTTATCACACAACGATAATCATATTAAACTTGGTCCAGGGGAAAAAAAAAGAGCTATGACCAAATATTAAGAATCCTTAGAAATAAACCTGACGCAATTAGTAAGTAAACCCTAAAGCTGGCGCGAAATGTGCTGATAATAGTGGCGCGCGCCGCATGCTGCCCGAAACAGTAAGGGGGGGGGGGGGGGGGAGCTACTTTTTTTCAGCTTCTTCGAAGACGCGTATCCAGATATCATTGTCAAAATGATTCAGGTAAAATAGAGATTAACTTTGAAAATGTTACCAGAATTGAATGATTATTGCCTTAAATGTTTATTGCACCAATGGTGGCTTTTTATTATCCTTCTGGTTGTTTATAGATTACTGAGGATGTAATGGAATCAGCAATTGCGTGCTATATCGAATTCTTATTTATGTAATGCTAAACTGCATTGTTAAATATATTTGATAAAAAACGGTCAAGAAAACTGTAGTTATTAAGTAGGTAACGGGAAGTTACGGTTTTTCTAATGAACAACTCTGAATAAACAACTCTCTGGCGATATACTAATTACAAGACTTGCCAATCCTTCGGATTTTTGAGTACCACTATTTTCGAATAAAGATATTCAGTTAATTTAATCCAGAAATTTTGCGATTAAATAAGACAAACATTATTATTCGGAAATTCTGGTAAAAAAGTCTGGAGTGTTTGCAGTTCTGTATTACATTGAATAGGTATATTAGGTAATGCTTTTCTTACAAAAAGAGAAACTTTTAGAATTTTAATAAATTGTTAAAGAAAATGTAAACATGTTGCATGTAAACAGAATTGATTGATTTATTGTCTCAAATGGTTATTATACCTTCGATGGCATTTTAGTTACCCTCATGGGCGTTTACAGATTGAGCTGAGACTATGGTGGGTTTAACCCCTTCAGGGGCAAAGTACTCTTGTAACTAAAATATTGAAATGAGTGATTGACACCAGGATTCACGAACGATTTTTTTTTTAATAAGTAAAAGCTTTTCCTTATGTACGTGTTAAATTTAAAATTTGGTTATAAAATTCTGGTGTCATTGTGGCATTTTCGGATAAAAATTAAATGGTATATACTATATACCGGAGCCCTTCAAGAGGTTAACCCCTTCAAGGGCAAAGTACTCTTGTAGCTAAAATATTGAAGTGATTTATTGACACCAGGACTCACGAACGGATTTATTTTAAAATATGTAAAAGCTTTTCCTCATATACCTTAAGAATTCAAAATTTGGTTATCAAATTCTGGTGTCAGTGTGGCATTTTGGGGTTAAAATTAAGTGATATATATAATATACCGGTGCCCTTCAAGGAGTGAACAATTTATGTACAATATCTATCGAATTTTTATTTATGTAATTCTAAAGTATATTTTTACATATGTTTGACAAACAGACGTTAAAGAAAACTGGTATTATTATATAGGCAACATCAAAAATCACGTTATTTTATAAAAACTCTAGATAAAGGATTTGGTATATATAACCAGAGCTACCAACCCTTCGGATTTCTGAGCACTAATATTTTCGAATAGAAATATTCCTTTAATTTAATCCAGAAATTTTGCGAATAAATAAAACAAATATTATTATTCAGAAATAGTGTTATAAACAAACATTCGGAGGGTTGGCAATTCTGCATTATATTGTATAAGTATATTACATAATGCTTTTCTGCCAAGAAGGGAGAGATTTGGAAATTCAATAATTTTCTAAAGAAAATGTAAACGTGTTGTATGTAAGCAAAGTTAAATGATTATTGCCTTAAATGGTAGTTACACTTTTGACTATAGCGTCTAGAAGATATAGTGTGACAACCGGCTATTTTAATAATGTTTTAAAAAGTGCTAAAAAAATAATCCGATAAATGTCGAACGATTCTGAACGATAAATGTCGATCGCAGTGGCATCTGCTAGCTCTTCACCGGCCGTAACGTTTTCTCAATTCAATCCTTATACAATGTCTACGTTTGAACTTTATACCAGATGTTGCTGCGATCGACATTTATCGCTCAGTATTGTTCATCATTTATCGGATTGAATTTTTAGCACCTTTTTGTTGTCCGCACTATATCTTCTAGACGCTATATTTTGGCTGCATTTTTTTTTAATCCTCTTGGGCATTCACAGATTAAAGTGAAAATGTGGCGTTATCAAAATTTTATGTGCAATATTGAATTTTTATTTGTCTAATTCGAAAGTGAACTATTAAATATGTTTGATAAACAATCGGTAAAAAGAAGAAGAAAATGATGTTATACAAGTAATGCTAAAATTTACGGTGTTTCATAAATAACTTTCAATAAACGAGTAAGCGTTGTTTTATAGTGTTTAAATATATTACATACAGGTCTTCTGACATGAAGAAAAGCATTTGCAAAAGCATCAGCAACTTGCTAAAAGAAATGTAAGTACGAGTTTGAGAATTATGGCAATTGTTTCTAATCATTACATAACGCATATACATTTAAACAAGTTAAACAAATTGATTTAAAGATAGAACAGATAATAAGCAAAAATAGCTGGTTAAATAATCATTTCAGATTTAGCTATAATTTATTCTACTTGAATGGCTCCTTTTTCTACAACCAAAAATTACAATTACGTTTGAGGCAATAGCAACTCTTTGATAGATCCTTCCTGTGTTCGAATCCAGGTATTAGGTTGTTTGATTGCAAGATTTCAAATCCTCTTTAGAATGCAGGCCAAAGTCTTTGGCTTTCTTGAACAAAAACTATCTGTTGCATCTCTAAGCAACCATTTACTTAATTTTTTAACTAATCTATAAATCGGGATCAAATTTTTAAAATTTTCTTAGGTAATTTACTCTACAACTTCTTCAATAACCGGATACTAAAGATATTATATGTATTATGATACTGAATCATTGATAAAAATTCATTTTTTAAATATATTTTTTCACCGTGAGAAATACTAGCTAAAATTTTATAGTAATTTTATGAAATCGGACGGTTACATATATGTACAAACTAATAATATTTACTTTATACCCACGTGTGTAAGTCGAACTCCAAGTTCGAGAGGAAACACCAGTACAATGCCAGTATTTCCGAATATCTTTGCCTTATATAATCTCAATAATCGTTATTTTTTTGCGATTAAATAAGACAAAGATAATTATTCTGAAATACTGTTATTCAACCTGTTATTTATCTCAAATTTGGGAGTCGACTTATGCGCGAGTATATACGGTAATCCATATTACAATAAACATCTTTAATCAAACTTAAATATGTCATCCTTTATTAACTCATACCTCTATACAAGTTGTAAATTTCCAACTGGACAAAAAATGTCCGGGCCAGGATTCGAACCCGGGATCGCTTGGCTGAAGCCGCCACGCTCTACCACTGAGCTATCCCGGTCGAATCAACTTGTATGATTACTTTACCAATTTGAAATAATTGTGTTAAAAAAAATAATCCAGTGTCATATCTCTATATTGAAAGAAAATATTAAATAGCGGTTATTTTAACATTGGTGTATCAAAAGGGATTGGAAGTGAGAGGGCTACGAATAGCACTAATTTTTTATAGCCATTTTCGTTTTATTTCTACCCATCGCAACGATCGCTCTGTATTGCCTGTGTGTGGGTCATTGTATTTTAAAAATAAGTGTTTATGCCAAGATATTTAAGAGTTGAATTCAGCACTTGTAAAAGCTTTATTAGAAGACTTTTTCTTTGTAAACTCCCTCAACATTTAGTTCGAGAACATGAAGAATACAATTATACGTATCAATTGAAATTTTCTCTTATATTATATCGTAGCTACCATGTCAAACTATCGAATATGAAAAAAATGCATTTTTCATTACTTTTTAAAAATGAACCGATTGACACCACTAAATTTTATTAAAATTCTTCGCCTAATAAAAATACTAATACAATTTCTGTGAAGAGGAGGATTTAAAGTTTGGCTTTACTCATACCGGAAATTTTGGGAAAACAAATTTTACTTTATGTAATTACGAAGTATCTCTCATTAAATAAAGCAAAAAATTTCATTTGGAATTTCTGGTAAGGATTCAAAATTTCTGAATGAAAAAGGAGGCCAAACTGACAACCTTGGTGAAGAATACTATTAAAATTTAGTGGTGACAAACGGCCAATTTTTAAAATTAATGAAAAATGCATTTTTTCAAATTCGGTAGTTTGAAATGGTAGCGACGATATATAGACACAGCAAATCAAAAAAAAAAAAATACCTCCGTATTTTGGCGTAGAATTTCCGGATATATTTTCTGGAAAAAAATACTGAAAGTGGTTTTGTGAATGCATCTAAAATAGCGAAAATGGATTAGAGAATATAGTTGACAGGTTAAAAGTCTAGTTAAACTGTACTGTCATTGGAAATTATATAATAATAGAATTTGTTGCTAAAAATTAAATAACTTTGATTTTACAGTGTTAAAAAAATCTATTTGTATACAGTGATGGAACAGTGACGTAGCAGTCTGTTGCAGCTATTGTCACCACTAAATTTTAACAGTATTCTTCGCCTAAAAAAATCTTTGAAACTTTGTCCTTAAATAAGACAAAGAGTACAATTTAAATTTAACGGTGTAAATTGATTCTCAGCTGCGCCTCTGTTCCATCACTGTGTATAGCCTTAGTGAAAATAAAAATATAACTGTGGCATTATTTATGCAATTAAATAATATACAGTAACAAAGTAATCTGTGAAGAATATTTTATGCAATTAAATCATATTCAATTAATAGTTATTTTTTCTTAATAAATACCTGTTTAAAGCGTTTGATTTAGCCTTAGTAATAAAATTAAAATTAGAATACAAAAAAAAAAAAAAAAAAAAAAAAAAAAAACACCCACCTTTAGTCAAAGTATTGTCATATATCTTAATAACATACTTTAAATTTAACAAATTGTTTTGTATTTTGCTCGTTTTGCTTCTTACTAAAGTATTTTTTAATTTATTTTTCGCCACTGAAGTAAGACATAAACGATTTTGTCAAATTGTAATAAAAAATATAAATTTATATCAGCTATATTAAAATATTTACTAAAAGATCAAAAAAGGGATTTTTTTTCAGAAATTTTTTATAACATCGCAATATGCAACGGTAGTAAAGCTTAGAAATTAATAGCTTACAGTAGGTAAAAATATTTACCGAATGATCAGTAAAGAAAAATTTTCTTAGAATATTATACATACGCTAAAAGTATTATCGCAATTTTTACTACATTAATCTGTGTTTTCGTAAAACATTTGATAAAAAAAAAGTAATTTAAAAACTCTTTTTATATTGTTTGGTTATTCATCCATTATAAGTATTCATTTGTTTACTTTCATTTTATTAGAATTTCTTTCTGTCACATATATTTGTTAATAAATAATTATGGCGATTGTTTACTTTCCACGTTCCGCAAATCCAAACACGTTTATTCATTTCTGAAAATCATTTATCGATAAAACTAGTTAATATGTTTGAAATGAAATTCGCTTTATTGCGAATGATTATTTTTGACACTTTAAATATATTATTCTCTGTAATATTGAAATATTTTTTTTTTATTTTTTCTTATCATTGACATATTTGATACATTTTTGTTTACTTTTTTTTAAATGTATTTTTTTTAAATAATTAATTTCTTTGAAAAAATGTTTATCAGGTATATGTTTTCATGAGATTATTATTTTTCTTTACAAAACTTTAAAATATTGTTGTTTTTAAAGTTTATTTGAAAAAAAATATTTTTGCTTCCGATTTATTTTTAGCAGCTTCAATGTTTTTTAAAGGGTTCACAAATTTTTCTTTGGTATTCACATCAACAGCCATTGAGCAAACTAATAATTACTAATAATTGTTTTAGCATTAAAGTGTTCAAATCCTACTTAATTTCTATATTTTCACCTCTAAATTTTCTTAACAGTTCTTTTTGTTGACATATTTGAAGACTGCACAATAACAAACATTTCTATTATGTATAAGGAATATGTGAAAATATTTTAACACATCTTAAGCAGGTAGTCTCAGGGTTCGTACGCTTTTACCACAAATATGTAATAGAATTTTTCACCTTATTTAAATGCAGAAAATTATTACAAATCCTGCAATTAAACGAAGCGTCTACAATTTCTGCTATTTAAATTTTAAATAGAAAAATTCTATGAAAAAATTGTGGTAAAAGCGTACGAACCCTGTAGTCTCCATCTTTTAAAAAAGAAGCCCCGATAGTGAGCGTTCCTCTAGCATGTTTCATTATCTAACAAAAACTAGCAGGGAAGACCGAGCTATGCCGAAAGAAGATTAATTATTAGTTAGCTTAATTAGTTAGTCAAAATTAGCTTTGAGTTCAACTCGATATATTTTCCTCTTAGTATTATTACTGTAATGCCTTTTATTTTATAAAAATAGCTTGACCCATAATGACCCATACTCACAATTATCGAAAAGTAAAATTTTCTCTAATATGTGGCCAAGCCCAATTGTCTTCTCGTGCCCGAAACCCGTAGGATATAAAATTGAGTTAAAATAGTCTGAGCCGTTATTTAGATAAAATTAGCTTGACCAACAGTGACCCAAAAATGACCCACTAATCGGATTTTCTCGAGCATGTGACCTAGTCCAATGATTTTCTCGTGACCAAAAACCGTAGGATACAAAATTTAGTTCAAATCATCTCAGCCGTTTTTAAGATAAAAATAGCTTGATCCATAATGACCCATGACCAAGACGACCCACTAATCAAAATTTATCAAACGTGCGACTTAGTCCAATAGTTTTCTCGTTCCCTAAAACTGTAGGATAATAAATTTAGTTCAAATCCTCTGAGTCGTTTTTAGGATAAAAATAGCTTGACCCATAATGACCCATGACAAAAATGACCTACTAATCGAATTTTCGCGAACATGTAACCTAGCCCAACAATCTTCTCGCGCCCGAAAACCATAGGATGCAAAATTTAGTCTAAATAGTTTGAGCCGTTTTTTAAATAAAATTAGCTTGACCCACAGTGACCCAAAAATGACCCACTAATCGCATTTTCTCGGACATATGACTTAACCCAATGATTTGTCGTGCCCGAAACTCGTAGGATACAAAATTTAGTAAAAATCGTTTGAACCATTTTTTTAGATAGAATTAGCATGACCCTGACCAATGATGACCCAAAATGACCCACTAATTGCATTTTTTCGAACATGTGACCTAGCCCAATGGTTTTCTGGTGACCCAAAATGGAAGGATAGAAAATTTCGTCAAAATCTTTAGAGCCGTTTTCAATATAAAATTTGCATATATACACTATATTTCCAATGATGATTGGTCACTTGCGATTTTAGACGTTTTGTTAAATATCTGTAAAGATACATGAGGAATTATCCTGAAACTTCAGGAGTGTAAATAACATGATAAACGTCATATATTTCCGCGAAGATTTTTTTCCCGAAACCCCATAAGGGGCCGTCAACAAATTGAAGAAAAACGAATATATTTTGGATAACCCTGTAAAAACTAATATTGCAAAAAGCATTCAAACTGTAGATTATGATTAAGTGGCTTATTGTAATAATTTGGGTTCATTTTTATGAAGATAGCATGTATACTGGAAGAGAAATTCACGTTTTTATAAAAACAGTCCCAAATTTTACCAAGTTTTTTGCTTATAATTTGCAGAGTTTTTAATATAAAAACAAGTTATTTTCAGAAAATATGACAATCACAATTGTACACAACACCCTGTAATCAGAATTAAAAAATAATAAAAATTGTATGAAAAATGAGCAGGTTTACTAAATATTGTTTCACTGTGCATGCGCGAATTCAATCAAAATATACTGTGCATAATATATTAGCTAAATGTATAGACCAACTTTTATGAAAGTCTCAAAAACATAGCTTGAAAATTCTGATAGTAATCGTCGATAGAATAAGCTCGAATTTCGCTGTTCCCAAAAGAAAGCAAAAAGATGAGGGGTTGTATCCAAATATACTAGCTTATGAAAGTTGACATAATAAGAATGAAGTGTCTCTCATTCTATATTTGATACAACCATACAATGCGCAGTGAAACAATATTTAGTAAACCTGCTCCTTTTTCATACAATTTATATTATTTTTTAATTCTGCTTGCAGGGTGTTGTGTATAATTTTGTTTGTCATATTTTCTGAAAATAACTTGTTTTTATATTAAAAACTCTGCAAATTATAAGCAAAAAACTTGATAAAATTCGGGGCTGTTTTTATAAAAACCTAAATTTCTCTTCGAGTATACATGCTATCTTCATAAAAATGAACCCAAATTATTACAATAAGCCATTTAATCATAATCTACAGTTTGAATGCTTTTGCAATAATAGTTTTTACAGGGTTATTCAAAATATATTCGTTTTTCTTCAATTTGTTGACGGCCTCTTATGGGGTTTCGGGAAAAAATCTTCGCGGAAATATATGACGTCAATCATGTTGTTTACACTCCGGAAGTTTCAGGATAATTCCTCATGTATCTTTCCAGATATTTAACAAAAGGTCTAAAATCGCAAGTGACCAATCATCATTGGTAATATAGTGTATAACCACACACACACAATTGGCTCGTATTTGAATATATGATATTTTGTCTGTTCGTGTTTATATTATAAATGCATGTACATAATAATGGTATTGTTTCTAATCAAAGTATTTATTTGCATAGTTGTCTAATTGTAAAAGTACGAATTTTGTGTATATTTTTTTTTCAGAAATAACGTAACGCATAAAATGCAAATGTACCGGCCGTCGGCATAACTACATAATCCAAAGGACGTGTTTTCACGTTTCCTGCTTAATATGTGTTAATATCGCCGTTAACTATTGAATGTGAAAAAATGCCTTTTTCATTGCTTTTAAAAATGGGCTCATTCGCACCACTAAATTTTATTAGAATTCTTCGCCTAGTATGAATGTAAGAATGCTTTTTTTTTTTTTTTTTGAAAAACGGAGTTTCCAGTCTGGCTTTCTTATTTATTTAGAAATACCAAACTCACACCGGAAATTTTGAAAGAAAAAGTTTTACTTTAAATAATTACAAAATGTCCGTCATTAAATAAATCAAAAAATTTTGCTTGAAATTTCTGGTATGAATTCGGAATTTCTGAATAGAAAAGGAAGCCAAACTGAAAACCCTGCAGAAAAAAAAATACTATTAAAATTTAGTGGTGACAATCAGCCCATTTTAAAAAGTAATGAAAAACGTATTTTTTCACATTCGATAGTTTGACATGTTAGCGACTATAATTACTGACATGTTGAGATCAAGACTCCCTTATCATAGATCAGACTTGACAATCCGGAGAAAGTCTATGGGAGAAAATGTCCGCGGTAATTGCCAACTTATTAATTGACTTTCTCCGGAAAGGATCGCCGCCAAGTGGATACTACCGCACAGTTGCCATGTTTCGGGCATTTTGAACACCAGTATATTTTTAGAGAAAATGTTGTTCTTTTAAATCCCAGAGTTCTCCGATCAAACAAAACAAAATTGTCTCTACTAAAAAACTGGTATCCAAAAATATAATAGAAAAATTTATAGAAAAATCTAGCTGGTCTGCTACCGCATAGCTGCCAACTCTTACGCTTTTTTCTTACCACTAAAATTTAATAGAATTTTTTTCGTCATGTAATCACACGATCTTGTCAATTTAATAAGATAAAATTTACTATAAAATTTTAGTGGTAGGAAAACTACTAGTTCATAAGCAAATGCATAGAACAGATGGAGCTGTGAAAAAATTTCGTGTGATTTCGTGTCGTAAATACTATTACTGACGATTGATGGCGCTAGTAGCAGGACAAGTATAGCGGTCAAAGGCAACTTGCTGATTGAGAGGTCTGATACTATGATAAGGAGGTCTTGGTTGAGATTTTCAGAAAGGTTTACTAGTTTGGAAATCCATCAATAGAGGGCGATAGTAGTTTCGACCGTTAAAACTATAGAAATGTATTGCCAAATTTAAATATTATTTAATTTTTTGGAAAATATTGGATTTAGAAATTTGAAATTGAAATAATAGATCGGCTTTTTATGTTGCCTGCATTACAATTGATTTTAGTGCCCATTTTAGTTCACTTTTATTTTGATTTCAATAGAATTGAAAGCAATAACACTCTGAACGCAATGACATTTACATGTTTTTTACTTTGATTCATGTTATTGTTTTCAGTTTCACAATGTTACTCAGTGGAAAAAAATGAGAAACTGTATTTATAAATACCTTTAAAATATTGTTATATTTCTTCAAATATCCAAGAACTCTCTCTTTAAACATACACATCTCATTAAATTTTACAGGAACGCATTTAAGGGATGACAACAGGGGTTGAAGTCCGGTTGCTTCCTCGTGTGAGGGGAAGGAGGTGGCACAAATATTTCTTTTTCATTGAAATTACTCTTTAAACCTATCAGGGGCAAAACGCTTCCACTTCTAAAATGCTGAAATGAATGAATGACACCAAGATTTACCAACAATTTTTTTTGAAAATAAGAAATAAAACTATAATTCCCATACATAATAAACGGAAAATTTTACCAAAATTCTGGTTCAACTGTGGCATTTAGGAATTAAAATTAAGTGGCTTCATAAACATACCACCACCCTTGAAAGGGTTAATACTAATAATAAATTTGAATGTCTAGGAAATGAGATTTTGCTATATGAATTATCACTGTAGACAGAGAAAATGTAATTGGAAAAAAGCTAACGAAGAAAATTTTCTTTCATGAGAAATGTTAGAATGTGAGTCGTACTTTTCCAACTTCTCAAAATTCATTAAAAATTATGGTAGTTAATGTTTATAGTCTTTATAGAGACTTTTGTTTCAAAATAAACTTTAGAAACAAAAATTACGAACATAAATGTCACAAGTTCACTTGACTTATTTAATAATTGTTCAGCACATATAATTATTTACTTCGGAAACTTGATTTCGCTGAAATCATTAATTTTAGCTTGATTGACAATAATTGATCTATATTACAAACGTAAAGAATTTAAATTCAAAGTTAATACATTTAATAATTTTAAATCTTGTCTTCATAATTCTGTATATCGTAATATACTCCTTAATCATATATATAGAATAAAGCGTTTATGTTCTTCTCATCTAAACTTAAAAAAATAATTTATGATGCATTAAAACATGGTTTTCTAGAAAAATTCATATATTCTTTAATATTTAATTAGTACATAAATGATCTTAAAAAAACAAAATAACACATGCGTAAAAAAGATAAAAATAAAATAAAATATAAAATAAGAAAATAATTATAAAAAATAAAAAATGTTAACTAATAATAATATATTATAATAGGACGGATAGGTCGGTAGTTGATAGATTAAGGAGGTGTGGTGGAGTTGTCTGGAAAATACGCATTGGTTAATTTAAAAAAATGGAAAGCGGCATATGTTTTAGAACTACGATGCAATTACACATTTTGTAGTGGATTTTGTTTCGATTTTTTATATACATATTGGTTTAGTTATTTTTATATATTTATTTATTCATATTAAATGTATTCATATTCATTAATAATTTTACGATTACTTGTATTTAAATTCTTGCCCACTGCGGACAATATCATATTAGTTCATTATCTAAAACCAGTAACAACGTTGTAACGCACAAATATGAAAAATTGCCGCAAAAACTTTCATACGGCCGTTTCAAGGATTCCCGGATCCCCTTCCTCAGTGCGAAAAAAAGAAAAAAAAAAAGAAAAAAGAATTAAAATGGGTTCTAAGAACCCATCGGTTATAGCCCCGAGTACTGACTTGAATGACCCCACCCGTCCATTTACCTTAGAATAGATTTTTTCCTAAGTTGTCATGTTTAAAAGGATATAATTAAACTTTCTTGCAACATATATGTATGAAATTTTATATAGAGTTTTTATGTTACATTTTTAATAAATTGTCTTCAGGATTTTTAATTTCATGTGAAAAATTTTAAATTATATTCCTCAAAGTAAAAATTACTCTCAAAAATCCTCTATTTTTTTACTTTTAAGTTTATTATCAATTTTGTAAGTAATATTTTTATAAATCCTGAACACAAATTAACAAGAAATTTTTTCTGCCCACAATAGTGAAAAAAGAAATGAATTCCGGCAAGTGGGCCTGACTTATTTACAGAATTAAATAAATTTTAAAATTTAAAATTTAAATTTTATTAAAAATATATCTTTTTATCTAAATATTAATCTTTATATAAAGACACATTAAAGGAAAAAAAATCATTTAAAAAAGGCTACAAACAAATAAAATAAAATTTTGATCCACGAACCCCCTTAATGAGGCAAATTGTTTTATTCTAAAATAGTGGGAGCTTGTTGGTGTTGGTCCGTAGTCCACAGTTTTAAGACCCCTACTCTAGGATCTACATTTTCTGCCTATCTGATGAATTTATTTTTGGAAATTGTTTAAATACAATATATAATAAGCATCCAATATTTCGCAAAATTTAATTTATTCCAATTATATTTTTTTTTTTCAAAAATAAGGCAGATGAATCAAAAATATCAAAAATTAACTCGAGAGGCAGTAAAATGTGAATCTTAAATTATACTAATACAATCAAAACCTATTAGGAAAACGAGACAATTTTTGCTCTTATCGGGTAGCCAAAAATCCATGCTTATCTATCCATCTTCTGTATTTCTGTACTTTTATATTGTATGATTTTTTTAATTTAATTAAAATATTTTGTTCTATAAAATTATTTATTAATTAAATCTCACTCTTCAGAAACATCTGGAAATAATTTAAAATGGCATTTTCAAAAAAGAATCAGTTGATAATTACATTTAGATTTCTGCAAGAAAATCGTATCCATGCTATAGGTAGCTAAATTTTTAAGGAACTTAAGAAGTTAGTCTAATTTAAGAGAGATATTTATAAGATAATTGGATGTTGTATATATCTCTGAGTTGTGGTGAGTGTAAATAAAAAAAGTAAATATTTGTTAACTGGCCACTTGTTTACAGAAATGATAATCCATTTGAATCTTTTTAAGAAACGTGGGATGGACTTGACGTTGGAAATATAGACAGAAAAATATGCAAATGCTGATGTTAAAAATAAAATCTCTAATTTAATGTAGAACTGTAGTATCTGATGATCCCCACGAACATTGAATTAAGTAGTTTTTTCGTTTTTAGAGCTACCAATTTTCCGAAACTGTATTTTGCAAAGAAGTAATCGCATTAAAGCAATAAAGATTTAATACACAAGCAAACATATACTGACAAATGACCACATTCTATATGACTTTTGAATCCTGTAAATTCGAAATATGAAAACATTAATTTTTTTTTAAAAATCATGTGTTTATAGAAAATAAAACAAAATAAAAGTGATATTATACTTTAAAGCTAACAAAATATAAGAAAACATGCTGGAGATTAAAGAAAATGAGAAAAAAAATTCACAGTTTTTCTAGCTAGTAAATACAGATATATGATATTTTTAATTTGGATCACTAAAATTATTATTTCCTCCTTAATTTTCTGCAATGTGGCTTTATTTTCTTTCACTAATTGTATAGCTAGATTGGTCGCTTTTGATAAATCTCATGAGCATAGACTTAATTAGTACTTTCTACCTCAAAGCTACCGGATTTCATAAACTATAACTTGCAAACAAACAACCAAATTATTGCAATAAAATTAATATCCAAGAGAGCTTGATTTATGGTGACGATTTATATGACTTTCGAATACTGTATGGCAGAAATTTGAGTAAGTACATATTATAATGTTTTATATTTAATATAAAACACAAGAAAAGTGCATATAATACATTAAATATTACGAAATGTCACAAAGTCCACTCGAGAATATAACAATGTCACAGAAACTGCAAAGCTTTTCTGGCTAATACATGAAGACATATTATAGTTGTGATTTGAATGAGTGAATTTATTATCTTTTTCTTAAATTTTGGCAATGTATTTCCCATTTTCTTCATCACAAATGTGTCCAAACTGCGGCCTGTGGGCCGAAGAGATGTCAGTATTTTCTAACAGAATAATTCTCATTATTTAAAGACAGACATTCTTTGATTAAATAAGAACAAAATTTTTATTTATAAATATTTGTCACAAGCAAGTTTTAGGCGAAAATACTGGACACCCCTCATACCTCATTGCATTTTAATCACTCTTTATTACTCAACAAAACATCTATTATTAAGTAACATAAGTTGTCGTGAAAAAGATAATAGCCCAGAAGTATCGACTTATAGTTCTTGATAAATCAGCCTAAATTAATCTTATCTAGTTCAGAACTACCACATTTCCTAAACTGCACCTTCGAAATTAACAATCATATTATTGCAATACAAAATTAATAGACAACAGAAAACATGATTAATGACCCCAATTTATGTCACTTTTATATGTTTTATATTAGAAACTTGAATAAATAAATTATTCTATTAAATTAATCTTTTTGTATAATATAAAAGAAACAAAAATACTTTGAGTAGCTTTCAGATAAAAATATGTCAGGAAAATTACTGGTAGAAAAGGAAAAATGTCTAAGAAACAGCAAAGATTATCTAGCACATGATGATCAGAATTCCAAAGCTATCATATTTCCTAAACATCCTAGCAAACAAACAATCATATAAATGCAATAAAGAATTATCGCACAAGATAAAACATGATTAATGACCCCATTTTGTTTGACATTTGAATAATATATTTTAGAGATTTGAGTAAATTAATTTTTCTATAAAATCATGTTTTTAAATACCGTATATACTCGTGTATAAGCAGACCCCCAACTTCGAGATGAAAAGAGATTTAATACCAATAATTTACAATGGTTTTCTCCATCTTAAATAATTTAGAATTAAGTGAGATTAAATAAGTTGTAGACAACCACTTTGAATTACTGGTATTAAACGTGTTTTTGTCTCAAATTTGGGTGTCGGTTTATACACGAGTATATACGGTAATATGAAACAAATCAAATGTGTATACAATGGGAAAAATGACACTTTCAAATCTGAGTTAATCGATGTTTTCATTTTGTTATGAAACTTTTTGTTTCAAATATGACGATCCAATGCTTTCAATTCTGAAATACCAGAAATACTCAGAATATTGAAACATGGACATACTCAAAACTGAACACATAGAGGTCAGTTCATACTCATTTTTGAAATATGCACATACTCAAAAATGATTAGAATCAGTTCAAACTCATTTTTGAAACAAGAAAATACACAAAAGTAAGCCCATAGAAGTCAGTTCATACTCATTTTTGAAACATGGACATACTCAAATATGCGCACATGATGTTTTATTCTTGAGTGTGTGCATGCTTTCAGAAATGAGTGTATGCATGTTTCAAACTTGAGTAATTTTGCTCAGATTTGAGTATTTTTTGCTCAGTTTAGAAAATGTCTTTTTTAGAGTGTATAATACCTCACAGCGAACAAAATATCACAAAGACCGCTACAGAATAAATCAAAGCCATTAAATAATAAGACCAGTCAGATAAATGGGAAACTTTTCGCAAGTTGAAAATAGCGCCATCTAGCGGTTGGGAGTGCTGCATTCGGCACCAAGAATATTTTAATAAAATTTTGCTTCTAAAATTAAAGCTTAAAATAAGGAATTCATATTTTCTAAGAAAGTCGTTTGTAAATTCCGGTGTCAGTCAGTAATTTCACATTTTACGAACATAATTTGTCTGTGCCGGAAAGGGTTAATTGCATAGTGATGTAAATTTCCATCACTTTTTATTTAACTTTTAATAAATAAATCAACTTCTTCGCCACCACTATATTTATATAGAAATATTAATCCAGTAAATTTAAAAAAAAATTTTTTCATTATAGTTTTAGCTTTAATGTAAAAGATCCCAATAATTAGCAAGCTTTTAAAGGAAGTGCAAAAACAAAACATCGATAAAAATCGTATAAAATATCGATATAAATAAATCGTATCGTTTCTCTGCGACCCACTTCTGTTTTGTCCTCCTTCCGCAGCAGAGGTTTGGCGCTAGTGTGTCGCTAACAAATTTAACACTATCTGACTGGGCTTATTATTTAATGGCTTTGGAATAAATGGAACAATGTCAAAGAAATTGCACAGCCTTTCTACACTGCAAAAGAATAGACATATCTTTCTTAATCTATAAAAATATAACATTACCACGAATGAAAACATAGAATAACATCCTCCGAGTAATGCACAATTCCAAAAAGCGTTCTTTATGTTTAGAAAGCTCAGAATCCAATATATTTCCGAGATTTAAAGAAGTATTCATAAAAACCAACACTCTTTTGCTGCCAGTGACTTTCGAAAACATTCCACAGTAGTTAATTTGTAGTGTATTAATTAATTTTCTAAAATTGAAACATCTGTTTTTAGGATGCTATCAATTCGCAAGTAAACATTTTCATGTTCAACAAACATCTTTTACAGAAAAACATGTACTCTAAAAACAACATTTTCAAAACTGAGCAAAAAATACTCAAATCTGAGTATGTCGCATAGTTAAAATGACTCCGACTCAAATTTACTCAAGTTTGAAACATGTATATACTCATTTCTGAAAACATGCACACACTCAAGAATAAAACTTCATTTGCTCATATTTGAGTATGTCCATGTTTCCAAAATGAGTATGAACTGACTTCTACGTGCTCATTTTTTGAGTATGTTCATGTTTCAAAAATGAGTATGAACCAAAGCCATTAAATAATAAGCCCAGTCAGATAAATGGGAAACTTTTCGCAAGTTGAAAATAGCGCCATCTAGCGGTTGGGAGTGCTGCATTCGGCACCAAGAATATTTTAATAAAATTTTGCTTCTAAAATTAAAGCTTAAAATAAGGAGTTCATATTTTCTAAGAAAGTCGTTTGTAAATTCCGGTGTCAGTCAGTAATTTCACATTTTACGAACATAATTTGTCTGTGCCGGAAAGGGTTAATTGCATAGTGATGTAAATTTCCATCACTTTTTATTTAACTTTTAATAAATAAATCACCTTCTTCGCCACCACTATATTTATATAGAAATATTAATCCAGTAAATTAAATTTTTTTTTTCATTATAGTTTTAGCTTTAATGTAAAAGATCCCAATAATTAGCAAGATTTAAAGGAAGTGCAAAAACAAAACGTCGATAAAAATCGTATAAAATATCGATATAAATAAATCGTACGTTTCTCTGCGACCCACTTCTGTTTTGTCCTCCTTCCGCAGCAGAGGTTTGGCGCTAGTGTGTCGCTAACAAATTTAACACTATCTGACTGGGCTTATTATTTAATGGCTTTGGAATAAATGGAACAATGTCAAAGAAATTGCACAGCCTTTCTACACTGCAAAAGAATAGACATATGTTTCTTAATCTATAAAAATATAACATTACCACGAATGAAAACATAGAATAACATCCTCCGAGTAATGCACAATTCCAAAAAGCGTTCTTTATGTTTAGAAAGCTCAGAATCCAATATATTTCGTGGATTTAAAGAAGTATTCATAAAAACCAACACTCTTTTGCTGCCAGTGACTTTCGAAAACATTCCACAGTAGTTAATTTGTAGTGTATTAATTAATTTTCTAAAATTGAAACATCTGTTTTTAAGATGCTATCAATTCGCAAGTAAACATTTTCATGTTCAACAAACATCTTTTACAGAAAAACATGTACTCTAAAAACAACATTTTCAAAACTGAGCAAAAAATACTCAAATCTGAGTATGTCGCATAGTTAAAATGACTCCGACTCAAATTTACTCAAGTTTGAAACATGTATATACTCATTTCTGAAAATATGCACACACTCAAGAATAAAACTTCATTTGCTCATATTTGAGTATGTCCATGTTTCAAAAATAAGTATGAACTGACTTCTACGTGCTCATTTTTTAGCACTTTCCAACCTAGTTGAAAAGTGCTTATGACTTCGGTTTGTCTGGCCGTCTGCCGTCTGGCCGTCTGGCCGTCTGGCCGTCTGCCGTCTGGCCGTCTGTCCGTGCTCTAACTCCCGTAAATATGCTCGGATTGCTCTGCAATTTTTATATGTTATTGTCGTTATCTATAGCATGTTCCCTATTTCAACGGAAGTGTGTAGCACTTATAGTTTTTTTACAGGGACACTCAAAAGAATTTCGTTACATTGCGGTCTATGGGGAAAAATCATTTGCGGTTTATTTAAATAATGTTTCACTATTTTAAACGCATTGTAATTTATATATATTACTAAGGTGCATTAGAAGAAGCTTAATATGGAACAGGGTGTGCATAACACTTATAGTTACTTTACAGGGACAGTAAAAATAATTCCGTTACATTACGTCTATGGAGAAAAATCGTCTGCGGTTTATTTAAATAATGTTTCACTATTTTAAACGCATTGAAATTTATATAGATCACTAAGGTGCATTACAAGAGACTTACTACGGAATATTGTGTGTATATCAGTCATCGTTCATTTACAGGGACACACAAAAGAATTCTCTACTGTCTGTTAACAATAATTCCTGGAGGTGCGTTTTAAGTTATTGAACGCGATTTTAATTTTAACTTGCTTTTTGTCTATTACGTGGTGTGTATAAATTCTGTAGATCCTATACAGGGCAGCACAAAAGTTCGCAAACACATTTCTGTTTATTGACAAACTCCAGACAGAGAATTTTAAACTGTGCTACGCGTTTCCTAACTGAACTAAAATTATCATCCTATGTAGTATATATACAAATCTATAGATCCTATACAGGGCTGAATAAAAGTATTCGGATATTTTTCCGAATATTGTATATGTGGGAAATTCCTGAAATTATGTTTTTAAATATGTTATGCGTTTTCTAAATTGTTTACTTAGATGTTAGCTTTTAGCTTATTAAACGGTATGATTTGTAAAATTATTTTGGAAGCGTTGGAAAGTGCTATATAATCTATGCTTGACGCATGATTTTTCGTTCTTGTTGAGTATGTCCATGTTTCAAAAATGAGTATGAACCAAAGCCATTAAATAATAAGCCCAGTCAGATAAATGGGAAACTTTTCGCAAGTTGAAAATAGCGCCATCTAGCGGTTGGGAGTGCTGCATTCGGCACCAAGAATATTTTAATAAAATTTTGCTTCTAAAATTAAAGCTTAAAATAAGGAGTTCATATTTTCTAAGAAAGTCGTTTGTAAATTCCGGTGTCAGTCAGTAATTTCACATTTTACGAACATAATTTGTCTGTGCCGGAAAGGGTTAATTGCATAGTGATGTAAATTTCCATCACTTTTTATTTAACTTTTAATAAATAAATCACCTTCTTCGCCACCACTATATTTATATAGAAATATTAATCCAGTAAATTAAATTTTTGTCATTATAGTTTTAGCTTTAATGTAAAAGATCCCAATAATTAGCAAGCTTTTAAAGGAAGGGCAAAAACAAAACATCGATAAAAATCGTATAAAATATCGATATAATAAATGGTATCGTTACTCTGCGACCCACTTCTGTTTTGTCCTCCTTCCGCAGCAGAGGTTTAGCGCTAGTGTGTCGCTAACAAATTTAACACTATCTTACTGGGCTTATTATTTAATCGCTTTGGTATGAACTGACCTCTATGTGCTCAGTTTTGAGTACGTCCATGTTTCAATATTCTGAGTATTTCTGGTATTTCAGAATTGAAAGCAATGGTTCGTCATATTTGAAACAAAAAGTTTTATAACCAAATGAAAACATCGATTTACTGAGATTTGAAAGTGTGATAAATTAACAGCATTAAGATTAAATTAAAAGTAATATTATTTTGTTAGTCTTAGAAGTTTAAATGCAGTTACGCAGCTGAAAATGTTTAATTGAAAATTGATAGTATCCTAAAAACCGATATTCCAGTTTGAGACAACTTATTAATGCACTATGAAAACTACTTTGAAAAATTTACAAAATACAGTAGGGAAAAAATACCTTGTTTTTATAAATGCTTCTTAAAATCTTTAAAATTTATCGGTTGTTGAGATTTCTAAAAATAAGGAACTCTTTTTGGAATCGTACTAACTCGGCGGAGGGGATTGTACGTTCTCGCTCATGGTTACATTATATTTTCCTTGATTAAGCACTACCTCCGTAATAACTAAATGCCTATCGTATTTGTCTCAAAAATGGATGTCAGCATGCCCCAGATAGTATCGCCACCTAGGCGCTACCATCTGGGGCATGTATTATCAGTTGCTACCAGTAATTTTAATGTAATCTACTACTTTGGTATTTTGTATTAATCTTTTTGAAACTTACTCATAGTTTTTGATCTATTAATTAAAGCTAATAAATACTTTTGCTCCATAAACATTGTTTGTGTTATTTTTTATGGAAATCTATTTATAAATAAAGGTCAGTGTTATTAATTTTTATACTATAATTAATTTTAAAAAGATATTTTATATTAAAAACAAATATTTTTAATTAAAAGTATCAGTTACTACAGCAATTTAAATTGTTGTTTATAAAAGAAAAGATAATAAATACGTTTGTGAAATTCTAGAAATTAATTACATTGTTTACTTTCTAAGGTATATTTTTTAACTTTCCATATAAATATTCTCAATTGAATATTCTGTTGTTTTTTTTTTTCGTTATTTACTGATCACTACCTCCGTAATATATACGTTAATGTATTAGAGAGGTAGCGTACTGATCAAGACCTCCTTATCATAGTATCAGACCTCTCAATCAGCAAGTTGCCTTTGACCGCTATACTTGTCCTGCTACTAGCGCCATCAATCGTCAGTAATAGTATTTACGACACGAAATCACACGAAATTTTTTCACAGCTCCATTTGTTCTATGCATTTGCTTATGAACTAGTAGTTTTCCTACCACTAAAATTTTATAGTAAATTTTATCTTATTAAATTGACAAGATCGTGTGATTACATGACGAAAAAAATTCTATTAAATTTTAGTGGTAAGAAAAAAGCGTAAGAGTTGGCAGCTATGCGGTAGCAGACCAGCTAGATTTTTCTATAGATTTTTCTATTATATTTTTGGATACCAGTTTTTTAGTAGAGACAATTTTGTTTTGTTTGATCGGAGAATTCTGGGATTTAAAAGAACAACATTTTCTCTAAAAATATACTGGTGTTCAAAAAGCCCGAAACATGGCAACTGTGCGGTAATATCCACCAGGCGGCGATACTTTCCGGAGAAAGTCAATTAATAAGTTGGCAATTACCGCGGACATTTTCTCCCATAGACTTTCTCCGGATTGTCAAGTCTGATCTATGATAAGGGAGTCTTGGTACTGATATGAATTGAAAGATCATGTCAGTTGTCGTCGATAGATGGCACTGTACTCCGGGAAAAAAATTGACTTCCAATTTCTGTACGGGGAAAACATGAATACGATCGGCATTTATTATTAAGGAGGTAGTGGATTAAGTAACGTTTTTTTTTTTTTTTTTTTTTTTTTTTTTTTATTACATTCTAGCTACCCCAAGATGGCATATCATATTTTTAATTTGGAACAATGAAAATATTATTTTTCCTTAATTTTCAGCACTGTGAATATTTTGTTCTTTCTGTAGTTGTATAAACAGATCCATAGCTTCTGATAAATCTCATGAGAACAATTTTAATTAGTTCTTCCTAATACACAAATACCATATTCCTTAAACTTTGCTTTCCTAACAAACAAGTAAATTATTGGAATAAAAATTAATATCGAGGAAATTAATACTTCATTTTATGTGACTTTCGAATCAAGTATGCTATAAAATTGACTAAAAGAAATTTATAAAAGCATGCTTTTATATAATACAAAACAAAATAAAAGTACATGGAACAGCTTAAAGCTAACAAAATGTCACAAGTACGGCTGGAGAAGAAAAAAAAATGTCAAAGAAACTGTGGAAACTTTCGAGCTAGCACATGGAGATGTATCATATTTTTAATTTGGATTACTGAAATTATACTTTCCTCTTTAATTTTCAGAAACGTGGTTCACTTTTTCTTTATTATTTTCTTCTAATCACTCTTTAGTACTCAGCAAAACATCTAATTTTGTGCAACTTAATTCGTCATAAAAAGATGAAATATCATTTTAGCAAAAATTATAACATGCTTCAAAGAGCATGCGACGTCTTATGGATTTAATTAAGTTCTGGAGAGCTGTAATTCTTTCTTTATTTGTATATTTTACATGAAGGGGCCAAAATTAGCGTTCTTATTTTCATCTAATTGTAAGAATAGAGAGTGAACAATTTTTTTACTACAGCAAGATTGTATTTTTCATGAGTGTAATATAAAGTAAGATAAAATAAAATTACTTTTGCTTAAAACATAATATGATTAGTTTGCAAAAAATATTTTTGTTAAAGGACTATTAAATAGAAAAAAATAGATATTTAATTATGTAACATACATTTTTCTTTTAAAAAGAAATATTCATACATTTTTTATTTAATTTATATTCCAATGAATATATATAAGCTATTTTTTCCCTTGAAAAATAAACAATTACTCTATTTTTCCCCTTGAACTATTTCGTGAAATTTAATAATTGAATTAATTACATATATTAATTGTCCTTTAACCTAAATTAAATACACGAGTTAAAATCAGTATTCTGGAAAAGCTAAATGATAAAATTGTATATAAATGTAAATACTTCTCAAAATATAGGTCAGTGATCAACCTCAGAAAACTGACACCGCGGAGTGCCTCCGTAAATGATTAAACGGGAGCCCGAACTATGCAAATCTACCGGAAAATTTTAAAAGAAATATTCATCACGTAAAAAACATCAAACAGGTACCGTAATTTCCGGCGTATAATCCGCAGCTCAAAGAGTCGTTTTTCGACCCAGAAATATTATTTTATAAAATGTAACTTAAAAGATCGCTGTAAATATTTAACTACAATTATTGAATAAAATTTCTGGGTCGAAAAACGATTCTTTGAGCTGCGGATTATACGCCGGAAATTACGGTAGTTAAAAATGGGTGGCCTTTCGGCATAAAATACAAAATTAACCTTCTTCAAAATGCAACTATGACCAAAAAAAAGAAGACGTTCAGTACCACATATTTAGTAAAGTAATCCTATTGAAATGCAAATTTAAATTCAACAGACAGCGCATATCAAGGTACAATTTGAATGATGTAAATAACCCCAAAAAATTATAGTAAACTTAAGGAAAAGTGTAACATTTTAAATTAACTGTATTCATTCATCAGGAAAGATTTTAACCATTGTCACAGCCTACGAATAATAATTGTTGTTGTGATAGAAAACAACACATAATCCATCTTGTAAAGATAATCGCTTCAATTTAATAATATTTTCTCTTACTTAATGATTTCAATAAATCATTAATTTCACTTTTATCATATATTATTTTGTTTACACTTTTCTATTATTATGTTTCATTTATACTTTTATCCTGATTATACATATTATATTGCATATTCGTTTATATTCTGTATTCGATTATTATGTTAGTATGCAATTTTTTTTGTAAATCTTGGTGGAGCAATTTAAATATAAAATCATTTTTTGCGTATCCCTACTCTTTATCAAGATTTTTTCGGTTTTGCACAAGAATACTTATTGCATCAATTTGTTTATATAAAAAAAGATGTTATGGTCAAAAATGGACAAAGTTTACTCTTTTGAATGACTTGCATCTAAATTTCTAGATTAACGCAGATGTTCTCAGATCTATTTGGCACGGAGTGAAGTTGGGTAAATGTATCAGTAATTATAAAATTTTGACTGTTAGAATCTTGCAATCTCCAGAAATCTTTAGCATGTAGGAGCTTTCTTGAATAAGGAAAAGAAATCCACATTAAATATATATATATATTACTTCTCTTAAATATTAATTTAATTTTTTTATCTGAACAGAGATTATATTTGCTACAAAAGTGTGTAAATTTTATATATTTGTGAAAAATGAGCATTATAACTAGAAAAACTAAAATATATTAATAATCCGCTTTTCTACCTGTTGTCTAGCAATAAATAAGACTGAAATTTAGTGAATTAAATTTCGTATTTTCATTTTCTTACATTGCAACAGAAAAATTTAACTTTGTCAAAACCTTGTGTTGCATGTTTATAAATTCAATGATTGTCAAAACCAAGTTTAAAACTTAACAAAACGTTTATTAAAACTTAATTATATTCAAAGAATGATAAGGGAAACATTTTAAAGTTCATTAACTTCTGAAAAACAATCTTAAAAACATAGATAATATACTTTCACTAATTTAAATTGATAAATAAACTTCTTCTGTAATATAAAAAACAATAAATAGAATTACGATACTTATTGTCACTAACTATGCTCATCATTGGTCAAAAATAATGTTGTTGTTGTTGTTTTTAGATTTCTATAAAAGATGTCTTATCAAATGCAGTAGAAATGCATAAACTAACTTAAAATCACACTTTGAAAAACGAAAAATGTTTCTTATCGTAGCAAGGAGATTTATGTAAATATAAAAATCTCTTCTGAATTATCCACAATTCCGATAAACTTTCCTTTATCTTCCGAAACATCAGAAACCAATATCTTTCCGAAAAGTAAAGAAGCATTTCTGAAAAAAATTCTCATTTTCTGCTCGTAATATTCAGAAACTTTGCGAAGAAGTTTTACATTGTGTTAATCAGCTTTCTCATACATGAAATATCGGTTTTTCTGATGGTATGAATTCTCAAGTAAACGCTTTCTGCTGCGTTAAAAATATATACCTACAGGAGTAAAATAAAATTTTATTTTACGCGGATAATTTCTGCTGGTAATTTTCATATTTGTCAGTTGAGCAGGTCTATTCAATATGAAAATATTTACTTGCTAATTTATAGCATCCGGAAAACCGATATTTCGTATTAATACTAGATTGAGGAAACTGAATAATACAGTGTACGAATTACTCAGAAACATTACTGGTAGCAAAATAAACTTTTTCTTCAGAAATACTTCTTTAAATCTCGAAAATCTATTGTTTTTTAAGGTTTCTGAAGATGAAGGAACGCTTTTTACAATCGTAGCTAACTCAACAGAGGGTATATTTTATTTTCATTAACCTTATTATTAAATCAAGAAACATTTTTCTTTTTTTACAGTGTCCGTGGAGTTCACTGTTATTACACCTACAAACTGGATGGTTTAAACTTTCTTAAATATTTATCCGAACAGTAATATGTTAAATATAATTTTGCATAATTTTTTTGTTCTATGACAATCACTTCCCACTATTCTCAATCGATACTATAAAAGTCAGAGTACGTCTAAAGATATTACATTTACCAACTCAAGTGTTAGTTTACGAAGACAGTATCACCACCGTTCATATACCGTTTGCATACGAATACTTTTCTTACAGGGTTTTTTTTTATTAAATATATAAAAAAAAACTATAGAAACTTACTGTTTTTTATTTTCTAAAATATCTCTATATTATGTTAAACCAATATTAAAATTAATTTTCTTTATTTCACGATGAATATTTCTTTAAATAATATATTTCAACAATGATTTTTAAGTCTTTCTGTCATTGCATATAGTTAGTCAACGAATATTTAAAAAAATAAGAGTGGAAGATCCGTAACAAATTGCTTAATAACAACTTCTATGAATATACCCATATATGAAAATACCTTAATATATCAAATAAAAAATTACATTTAATACTTACAAATAGGTTCTGAATTTTTAATACTTAATGTTTTATACTTTTTTTAGATAGATTAGTTGTGAGTAAAAAGAAGTCGAGGAAAGCAATTTAAAATCCTATTTCATATCTGCGCAAATATTCAAGATTATAAGCAATACTAATAACTTTATGTTTGCTAGTAAAAATATGTAAATTTTATATTGAAATGTGAAATACTTGCACTCCCAAAATAGTAAATATGATAATCACAAAATAAGAAGCTAGACTAAGAATTTGAGTACATTTTGAGGAAATAAATATTTAAAAATTATATGATTATCTCTTTTCCAATTAAATATTCATTGCATAATGATTAAAAAATATATTTATAATACAGTTATTATATGTTTGTAATTTTTTTTCTGTATTTAATTTTTTTTTAATACATGTCAGTGAATTTTCAAACATTAAGGTATGATTTTCGAGAAATATTGCAAACAGTTCTAGAAAAGGCTGTTTCAATTTATCACAAAATTATGACATTATGTTGCTGAAATTTTAAGATATAAATTAAATAATTAGAAATAACATCTCTTTTAACCATTTGATTACGGGTCAGGACGTCCCAGTGGTGTATTTGTTTTATTCTATACGTGTCACTAAAAAAATATAATCTCTATCTTACACTTATATTAGGATATTTCCAATTAAATTTTATCACAGAGAAAAAATTTTAAATTGTGGTACGAATAAATGTAAAAATAATCGCCAATCCTTGCTCGTATTCGAGCGGTTAAACTTATTTGTCTTACAAGGATACCGCCAAACATGATGCGCACAGATTTTGATGATTTTAAAGTATGTTGTAGGGATCATACTCCTAACTATTCAGGTCAAAGGTTTCCTTCAAATGGGCTTTAGTTTTCGAGAAATTTCGTTTTAAAGTTAAGCATGCGTTTCAAATGCCATTACTTCGCGATTCTGGATAAGGTCTCAGTGGTTCCGTGGTAGCTTTCGCGATTTGAGAGCCGCAGATGGGTGTTCTGTCCTCTCCTGTGACTTTTACCTTTTTTAACAAATTTTATATATTTGTCGCGTTATAAGTTGTATGCAGAATTATGAATTCTGCATCTTTGAGCTTTTTGATATTTTCCTAATAAATTAGATTTACATTTTCAAATATTTCGTAAAAATTTACGTTTTTTTTTTTTTTTTTTTTTTTTCTCTTGTGCAGTTTTGAAATTAATATTTCTATTGACGAAATTCCAAACTAACTAATTCCAAAAACATATCTTGAAAGGAGTAATAAAATATTAAAGCAATAACGATCATATCCAAGTTTTAGCCAGTTATATATATATATATATATATATATATATATATATATATATTAATGTTATTTAAATACATTTAACTGTAAAGTTCAAACTCACCGTCATTTTTGATTTGCACAAATAAAAAATTATGTATTACAATTATTTTTTTTTCAGTCTAACAAGTCGATGCCATACAGAAAAATTAAACTAGAAATGAAAAATCGTTTATAAATTACAATGCATATAAAAAATATCTGAAAAAAATCGTCTGCAACGACTTTTACGGTAATATCAGAATAAATAAAATTTTATTTTTATCAATTTCGTTTCGCTTCCTTTGCAGACAAATACCACGTTTGAAATAATTTCTTTTTCAAATTTAATGCATTTTAAATATATTTATCACAATTTAAGTATTTAAAGAATATATAATATGCTAATTTATACATTCTTCCAATATTGTTAAAACAATTATTTAAAGGCGATTTTTAATGCGAAATTTGTTTAGAATATTTTTGCGATAGGTATAACACAATTAGTTCCATATTTAATAAACTAAAAATGTCGATGTCGGTGATGATAAATATTTTAGTATTTCAGCAGTTAACATATTTCAATATATTTAGAACAAATCAAATATTAAAAGGATATATTATTTTGTTAATTTTTTCTTAATCATTTAATTTTTTTAAAAATAGAAAATGTAAATTAAAAAAATGTATTATTTCATAAATACAATAAATAAATAAGTAAATATACATAAATGTAAACAATAATCATTTTAAACAGACGAGATATCAAGACATAAATTAGTTTGGATTTTTGTCAGCAGAAATATTCGAATAAAAATTGCGCAAAAACTATAAATTTTCACGCAATATTCGAAAATGTAAATGGAATTTATTAGGAAAATATCAAAAATTTCAAAGATGCAGAATTCATAATTCTGCATACAACTTATAACGCGAGAAATATATAAAATTTGTTAAAAAAAAAAGGTAAAAGTCACAGGAGAGGATAGAACACCCATCTGCGGCTCTCAAATCGCGAACGTTACCACGGCACCACGGAGACCATGTTCAGAATCGCGAAGTAATGGTATTTGAAATGCATGCTGAACTTTAACCCGAAATTTCTCGAAAACTAAAGCCCATTTGAAGGAAACCTTTGACCTGAATAGTTAGGGGTATGATCCCTACAACATACTTTAAAATCATCAAAATCTGTGCGCATCATGTTTGGCGGTCTCCTTGTTAATAGAATATTTTCAGTTCCGTCCAATATCTTCACAGAACGACAAAACGAACAAGATAATTAAGAAAAACTCGTATGAATGTTTCATAAAATACGTATACATGAAAATATTGCCTATCGAATGAAAAATTACGTTTAATACTTAGTAAGACATTATGAATTTTCAATAGGTAATATTTTATGTTTTTCATTTTTCATTTACTAGGCGGGAATGCAGAGGAAAAATTCATCTCGGCGTAAATTTTCAAGATTAAATGCGATATTAATAACCTTTTACTCTCCCTGTAAAATTCATATTTAATTTAAAGTAAATATTATTCCGAAAACAAGGAGATACATTAAAGAGTCTGTGGACATTGTGAAAAGTAATAAATATTTATATGATTATCCCACTTCCAATTAAGTGTTCTTTACATATTAAATGAAATAAAAATGTATTCCAGTTGTAATATCGTTCCCATTTTCTTTATTACGATATTTTTTTTTTTTATTCTTAGAAACTGTATAGTTAGTCAATAACGTTAGGAAAACTGAAGAAGAAATTAATGAGATTGATTAGGCACAACTTCTATGAATAATTCATAAAATTCGTATATATTAGAATAACCTATCGAACAAAAGGTAGCTTTCAATACTTAGGAATAGGTTATGAACATTGAATCTTTATTTATTTTATACCTCTGGTTTTTAATTTATTAGGTGCGTAAAAAGAGAAGCAGAGGCAAATAATTTAAAATTTTATTTCATTTCTCCGAAAACATTCAAGATTAAATACGATAGTAATACACTTAATGTGTTCTTTCTCAAAAATGCAAATTTAATATTTAAATGTGAAATTCTCGCATTCAAAAAATAGTGCATATTATTCACAAAACAAGAAAATAGATAAAGGTATCGGCGCACAGTTTGAAAAAGAGATAAATATTTATGTGATTGTTTCACTTTCAGTTATGTTTTCATTAGATATGAATGATCTTAAAATTTATTTCAGGTATAATAGAGCCCTTAATGTATGTTCAACGGAAGACCTCTTACGCACAAAAATAAACAAAATTAAAACAATAGCTAAGGATGCAGGATACGTCACCAAAAGGATACAAAGGATAATCGAAAAAGAGACGTGGATATATGATAGGATACAACAAGCTCAAAAAGAAATAAAATTTACAAATTTAATCCCATTTATAAAGGTCATGTCCCTAAAATTAAAAAAAATAATAAAAAAAACCTTGAAATAAGCATTCCCAGCACCCCAGATCCATCGGTTTTCAAATTAATCAGATCAGACGCAGATAAATTTAATTATCGACACATATGAGAAATATACAAAATTAATTTCAATGATGACAATGCAGGGCTCCAAAATGGTCCGCTTTTTGAATACCGTTATTTGCCTAGAAACAATTTATTTTTAGATTTTTCGCGCAATTTTTTCAGAAACCATCTTCGTAGGTAAGTTTTTGCGGAAATGTTATAGAAAACTACCATGAAATTTTCTGTTAAAAAATACTGGTATTCAGTTGGCGGACCATTTCGGAGCCCTGCAAAGGAAAAGCTATTTCATATATACACTGCTCAAAACAATTAAAGAATATTGAAGTTGTGGATGGATCTTGCGGCTGGGGAATTGTTTAGATGGTTGATTCAAGATCGACAGACGTGGTAGGCTATATGAGAAAAATATTACACATATTAGAAAAAATGCATTGTATTGAGAATTTGGGTACAAAAGGGAAAAAAACACATTTTGTGCAGATGAGAAAAAACGTTAAAAAAGGTGTTTCCTTCCTTCAAAGAAAATCGTTTTCAGTAGGGGTTATGGTTTCCCCGGACGGCCAGCAACGTTGAACACATTTGAGGCAAGGAGTCAATGAGGCTATTAATGAGGAGCTGGGGTATTCTGTCATAATTCTCCAGAAGAGCTATTTCCAGTTCTTGGGGAGATTGTGGGGATGGTAGGCGGCCAGAAGCATGTCTGCCTGGAATTTCCCAAATATGCTCTATTGGGTTCATGTCCGGAGAACACGCTCGCCATTTCATTCGTATGATTCCTTCCAAGCAAAGAAATCATCCACGAAGTGAGCACGATGTGGCCTGCAATTGTCATCCGTTAACATGAAGTCATTTCCAATTGCTGCAGCGTAAGGGACTACTATAGGTCTGAGGATTTCCTCCCTATATCGCTGAATGACCAGAGTCCATTTCGAATGATGTAGGGGTGTCGGTGCGCCCATCAATGAAGATGCCAACATAGACCGTGACTCCCCCACCGCCAAATCTGACACTTCCTTACACGTACGCAGAATTATTTCTAGTGCCACGTTCCGTCCAGATGAAAATAGGCCTATTATCAGGATGAAGAGAAAAACGGGACTCGTCAGAGAAAAGAATATTGCGCCATTCATTTTTCCTTCAGTTTACATGCTCTGTTGCCCACTGCCTGAGGGCGCCACGGTGCCTTGCTGTTGATGTAACACATACCATTGGTCTTCGAGCATACAGACTACAGTATGAAACCGGTTTCTGACAGTTTGAGTCGAAACTGCGGGGCCAGTAGCCGAGCGAAGGTGTTGTTGAAGAAGAGTGGCATTCATATTTTTGTGTCTCCGAGCCGTTAACGTTAAGTATCGATCTTCATTGGGCGCTGTTGCACTTCAACGACCTTGCCCTGGTCTATAGCCTGCATGTCCAGTCCCCAAAAAAGGGTTCCAGATACTGGAAATCACAATTTTTTAAACTCCAGTGGCTTCTACTACTTCGGCTTGCGTTTGACCCCCCCCCCCCCCCACTCTAACCGACCAACAACTCTTCAAACTTCTGTTTCGGTTAAATGGCTTCGTCGAAACATCGAACTCATCAAACAAAGCACTGAATGTAGATCATTGTTTTCCGCTTTGTCTTTCAGTAAGTTGAAAGCCAAATTTCATTCACTGCCGCTAAAGCGTCGTTTTTGACGTCAAACTCCAAAATTCGCGAACTCCAATGTTTGAAAATGAGAAAATTTTGCATTTGTGACTCTCTTTTTCCATTTTCTGCAAAATAAATTTCGCTTATATCGTTATTTTATATGACTTACAGTATCCTGTAATTATTTTGAGCAGTACAGGTATGACAAACAGGAAAATATAAGACAGAGTGGAAGAACACCGACTAGATATAAACCACTATATAAACCAATAATATCTACCACTGCAATAGCCAGATTAAACAATAAATCTCTATTTGCAATAAATTAAAAATATGCAGAAAAATTAGCAAGTTATAATAATTTAAACTGTGCATTACAGAAGGAAGCCATAGAGATTATTACAGGAAAATCAGAAATATAGAATGATATGATGCGCACAAAGATTGATAATAGATGGCGCCATATGTTATTAGGATTAGGAAAAATCAGGAAGTTTCCAACAGAGTGACTAGCGAGGAGAAGAAACAACATCAAGCCGGAACAATCCAAAAACTATCTCCAGTAGGTTATTAATGTCAGCACGCTAACCAGAATCAAAATCACTGATTAATTTATCTGAGTTTTTGCCTGACTTTACAGTTTGCTGTTGGAGCTTAAAAATCTCTCCATTTCATCCCATTGTTTTTAAGGGTCTGGCGGTCGACACTTGTAAACTCGCTTCCCGCTTGGATTTAGATCGACGCCAGAATTTATTTTCCCAAATTTCGATGCAGAGCTGCCAAGTCTCCGGCTCTTTGGATACCAGTATTTTAGTACAGAAAATGTTGTTTTCTTTAATCGGAGCATTCTGCGATTTAAAAGAAAAACATTTTCTCTAAGAAAATATTGGTGTAAAAAAATCCGGAGACTTGGCAACTCTGTCGATGGTTTTCTCTATTCTGCATCTGTAGCCATCACGGGCATAGTTAGCCTGTTACTTCTTTTAAATTGTTCTAAGTTCATCCAGACTACTGGGCGCCTGTCCTTTATTCTGATATCTTTTGACCTGTTGCTATGTGGGCTTTTTCAAGCGGAAAGAGAGGAGGTCTCTATACTTCGATTTCTCCATTTATCTTAATAGATTGGGGTTATGTAATCACATAATACTTAATACTTTATACTCTTCGTTTTCAATTTATTAGATATGTATGAAGAGAAGAAGAGGAAAGTAATTTAATGGGGTTTATTTTTTCATCTCGGCGTTAATTTTCAAGATTAAATACGATGTTGTTGTCATGTGCATAGATATGCAAAAAGAGAAGAAAGAAAGCCTCAGATACTGTCAAATGTCCAGAGGACCACTGCCGCCACCCTTGGTGTTTCAGGACTGTAAAGGATCTCCGGAAGTGGATCCATTAGCGATTAAATACGATACTAATCAACTTTGTTTTCTTGCTGAAAAATGTAAATTTAATATTTAAATAGGATAATCTCGTCTTCCGAAAGTAGTAAATATTATTCAGAAATCAAAAAAGTACACTAAGCTATTCGTGCACTTTTTGAAAAGGTGATATGATTACATAGATATCATTACGTTAGCATTACGTTTTTTGAATACCTGTATTTCCGTATAGTAAGCTAACCCTTCTATAATCACAAATTCTTGCGTGTAAATAATGCGAATATGGCTATTCGTAAATAGTCGAATCCAAAATCTGTAATAGTTTTGACACTTATGTGATTATCTAACTTAAATTTAAATGTTCTTTACATGTTGAATGAAATAAAAATTTATTTGAGCTGTGATATTTATTCGATTTTCTATATTTTCTAATCTTTTATAAATTGTATAGATACTTGATAACAGTAGAAGCAAACTAAACAGGAAAAAATGAACAGATTGATTAAGAACAATTTCTATGAATATTTCATAAAATTCGTATATATGAAAATATTTAACCTCTCGAATAAAAAAAAACTCTTAACACTTACGAATAGGTTACGAATTTTCAATACTTAATATTTTTATACTCTTCGTTTTCGAATTACGTATTATATGCGAATGAAGAGAAGCAGATGAAAGTAATTTAAAATCATATTTCATCTCTGTGCAAATTTTCAAGATTAAGAATGGTGTTATTAACTTTATGTTTGCTGGCTCGAAAATGTAAATTTAATATTTAATGTGAAACTCTCGCATTCATAAAATAGTAAATTTTATTCAGAAATCAAGGAACTGGGCAAAGGAGTCCGTATACATTTTGAAAGGGGTATAATTATTTATATAATTTTCTCACTTCCAATTAAATGTTCATTACATGATGAATGAAATAAAAATATATCACGGTGATATTTTTTAAGTTACATTTATTTTTCAGGGTTTTTATTTTTAAATAAATGTCAGTGAACTTTTAAAAATTAAGAGAATTCGTGGAATATTTTAATCGGTAATCGGTTGTAGAAATGTCTTATGATTTTTAATCATCTACAAAGACGTAAAATGACATCCTACTGTTGAATGTTTAAAATATATAATTTAGTGTTAGAAAAAATATTCTTTAAAGTTATTTGTCGTAATAAAATAATTTCATTTGCATCTTAATAAAATAATTTCATTTGCATCTAGTTAGTATACTTGTGGACTATATTTGTTTTTTTTTTGGGGAAAAAAATATAGCTTACTTAAATTTGTAGTTAAATTAAAAACTACCACTTTAGATATTCATTGTATAAGCTGATAAATTCGTGAGATTTTTTAAAAGTAGATAATAAACAAAAATCACACCTCAAGCGTTTTTAAATTAGTTTCAACCCATTATTTGATTAGGTTAAAAATTCTGCGGTGCTTAGTGGCAAATTGCACTGATTAATGTTTTATTTTATCGTCTAAAATTTTATTATATACCTAAACTTGGTACAACATAAATGGTAAAATCAACAGAACGTAACACAATCACTAAGGTGAATCATAATATGGGCTATTTCAATTGCACTCCTTTGTGAAAAGTCACCAGATGATTTCATTTTCTGTCATTTGGGAACTCGTTACAGAACAGCTATCATGATGACTTTACAATGGAGTGCCAAAATGACAGTCACATGACAGTCACAAGATGACTTCATTGTAAAGTCACCTGGTGGCTCGTCAAAAAGCAGCTCTCATGGTGACTGTTCAGTTGAGTGACGAAATGAGAGTAAAAATGAGACGAATGAAAGATACCACATTTCTGTTCATTGTAGTGAATGTGACAATTGTGTCACAGTCGATGTCACGAAGACTTCACATCGACTGTCTGTGTTGTTTGGGTAGTACCTATTTTCTACAATTGCTGTTTATAGAATTTCTTTTTGAGTACTCACGTGTTCAGAAATTAGCGTTTTGTGTTTGTTGCTTAAGTTTTGCACACTAGTGTATATAATAACAGCATATTCGGCAACTGCTACGATTTTTTGTCACCACTCATTCCGAATGGAAATATTTGTCTTGTGACAAAAATGTGACAAAAATCCGTAACCGTTGAGAGCTCTGAAAAAGTCTCATTTTTCGGGATGTTTTGGTCATGGATATCGCAACTATTTTTTTACTTATTGTAGCCAAATACTTGGTTTTATTTATTGTACCTTAAGAGTGCGACCACTAGTGTTGCCATGTGAACCGATTTGCACGGTACGTACTGATTTTCAGGGATTCCAAGACACGTCCCACGGAACCACTGCGCGGACACAAAAAGCCCCGAATTTCATCACGCACAATCTTTTAAAATTTATTCTAGTACCAAAATAGTCAATAGCCAGCATCAAATGTAACTCAGTAAAACCATCTGAAACAGTATCGGTCTGTAACGTAAAATGTATGATTACGCAGACAGGGATACCGTACAAAACTATCTACTAAGACGGAAAATTTTTCCGGTATCTAGCTATTCTGTTTTTACAGGTTTTAATGTACTTTTTTGGTAAAACCTGTGAAACAGACCCTGTTTATAACGGAATCCTGTTTCAAGTGTAAAACTTTCATAGCCCTTATGGCAGGAATCAAATATAACTGCTCAATCAGAAACGTCTCCAAAACAGAATTTTGTTTCGGTCCTTAGTTATTTTACTTTCAAAAATTTTACTGTATAAGAAAATTGTGTACAAAAAAATTTACTAAAACAAAAAGTCAAGGTATAAGTGTATGGTATTCCTTTCGTAGGAACTATGGTATTAAGATATCCATTTTTATACGATTTATTCTATTTTTATGTCCCGATTTAGAATCCACTGTCCTGCTTTTTTTGTTTCAATGTCCATCTTTTTGCGACAATGGAACTGGCAACACCAGTGACAACAGTTGCAAAATCGCATGTAAGGTAGCTGACATTGGTGTACCTTTTACTCGGGATCTGCTGTAGCGTTTTCAAAACTGTTTTTTAAATAGTTTTTGTAGTAGTTAAACTAAAAATTGATCGTTCTGCAAAAAATAAAAATTAAAAATAGTATTGTTACTCGATGTTGAAAGCAAATAAAATCACATGTAAAACAGTTTACATTGATTTAATCTTTCTCGAGATCTATTGACACGATTAATACCATTGTTATAGTTTTGGCAGTAGCTGAACTTTAAATTGTTCGTATGGCAAGAAATAAAAAAAATAGAATAGTTACGTAATTTAGTAAACAAAAGAAATCTAGATTTTTTTTATAATTAATATAACTATTGAATTTTCTAATTTGAACGCTCAATTTATAGTATTTAGAGAAAAGTATTGAAATCGTTTCAGTAGCTCCGGAAAGACAGTACATGAATATCAGTTCATTTATATCTGATTTCTCAACTGAAACTGTGCACGCGTGCCATATTTTCGACATCTCTGAAAATGTAAATAACCAATAAAAATAGTTCGTCTAACACTGAAAATTAATTTATACGTTATCTGAAATTTTATATTAAATGTTTCTTGCTTCAGGCTTTAAACTGGAATTTAAAAATTGTATTAAAAATATCAGCAAGTTTCAAATTTCGATTAGTAATAAAAAAAACTTTGTGTAAAGATTGGAAAATGTATTTTTGGTTGCTTATTGAAACTAAAACTTACAATTTAAAAAGGGTTCCAAAAATTAAATAAATTGAAACAATAATTAAAAAGTAATAATTGGAATAATTTGAAACATTTTATAATCAGCGATATGCAGTTTACAGATATATAAAAATAAAGGTTTTTAATATTTAAAATTTTCTAGTTTTGAAATAATAACAAAACTCTGTTTGTGTTACAAAGTAAATGAAGGACATGAAACATTAATTAAACATTAGGAGAGGTTAATTTTTATTTTCCGCCTTGATTATTTTCCCTTCGACTATTAAACAATTGAAGGATATATTTTTTTCAATCTTAGAATGAATCAGCCGTTGCGGCGGATTAGTTTTGAGAATTACACTTCTAAAAATTTAATGCGGCCAATATTAAATTAAAAATAGTTTTAAAAAAATAAGTAGATGTATTTATTTCACTATTCTTTAAGGCTTTAGAAACATTTTGTTTCTTTAAATAACACGTCATAACACTATAAAGTATAATAAAACACTAACAAATAACACTATAAACTAAACTAAAAACTAAAAACTAAAAACTATAAACTATAAACTAAATAACACTATAAAGTAATTTTTCGTCAAGGCTATCGTATATTAAAATAAAAGACAACCCTAAAAAAAAATTAAAACTTTAAATTATAGATTTATTCAGGGTTCACAAGGTCCTTGAAATTCAGCACCACTATTTCCAAAAAGCAATCTTTACCTTATTTAATCGCAGAAATAATTACAAATTCTGCTATTAAATAAGGATAAGATTACAAAAATAGTAATATTCATATTCAAGGACAGCCCAAACACTGATATAGACTAGTATTAAAAATAATGGTAACGTCATTTTTTAATTAACGATATGTAATTAATATGTATATAAAACTAACTATTTTATTAAATGAAATTTATTAGTTTTTCATAATAAAAATCTTAAAACCAATATAGAAAATGCAATATTTATTAAACACTAGTAGTAGTTATTTTTAACTTTTGGCTTTTATTATTTTGAAATGACCTATTATGCTACTAAAGTGTTTTTTTTTTTTTTAACATAAATTGAATCTAAATTTTGTGACCGATTAATTTTGAGAATTACACTTGTAAAAAGTTGATTAAAAATATTTAAACTATATTTAAAATAGTTAAATTTAAGCAAAGTATGCATGCTCCTAAGAAATTCTGAGGAGTATGTCGGTCTTTGGTATGTCATCACTGTTTCAGAATAGAAATTTTCTATTTAATATGCAGTAGAACTCCGCTTTTACTTTTTTCAAGGGAGGTACCAGCAAAAGTGTAAATTGCGGGAAATTACAGTAGAATCCCGCTTTTACACCGCTGAGGCAAACTTCCACGAGTAATTTATACGAGAAATCTTCGCCTTATTAAAGATTTAAAAAATCCTGCGTTTCAATGTGGAGAAAATGTCTATATTAAAATATCGATGGATGCTTAACCCTGTAGTGATCTGGCCTTGCTTACACAGTAATCAGGGTAACATTAAAGTAAAACTGTATACTTTAAGTAAAAATGTAAATTGGGAAAAACGGGAATGTAAAACGGAGTTATATTGTATTTAAATCGCAAAACTCGTAATTTCAGAATTGATTCACGCTTTAAGAGCCTACATCAGTCATGCGAAAAAACGCGCAAGCTAATGTTAAGTCTATGGGAAGGTTCTTGCGCGATTTTTCGCTCGCATTTTAATATTTTTAAATGATTTGTTTTACATAGGATAGCTGGCGTTGAACTCTAACGTTGTTAGTTTTTACTTTTTCGATTTTGGTTCCAGTTTTTTTTATATAAGGGTACTTTCACTTTCAGAACCGGTTCCAAAATTGAAAATGTCCGCTTATAAAAAAACTGTAACCAAAAAAAAAAAAAAGTAAGAACTAACAACGTTACAGATCGACATCAGCTATCCTATGCAAAAAGAGTAATTTAAAAATATTAAAATGCGAGCGAGAAATCGCGCAAGAACCTTCCCATAGACTTAACATTAGCTTGAGCGTTTCTTCGCGTGACTAGCGTAGGCTCTTAATCGTAGAATTGGAATTTTTCTGCAATTAAACGAAGCGAAAAATTCTATTCGAAAATTGTGGTAGAAATGTACGCACCCTGAATGTAAGAATAAATTTAGAGTAGTTAAAAAATGAAGAAAGTACATGTATTTATTTCATCCTAGTTTAATCCCTAAACAATTTATTTTTTCACACAAACTAAAAATATGGGCAAACACCAATCTATCAGAACTAAAATATTCGCCTAAAGCAAAGATTACAATTAAAAATTAGTGGTATCCAAAAGCTTTCAGTAACGGAGCAAGAAAGATCTTCTTACAAGTACGTTGTACGAGCAAAACTGTTAAGGGTCATTTGTGTCATTTTATGCGTCATTTTAGACTTTTAAAGATCATATTGTTTGAATACGTAAGCTATCATTATCTATAAATTATATTATTCGTCACCACTAACATTTGTTAAAATAAAAACAGATTTTAAGAAAAAAGAAGTTTCATTCATAAATTTTCAAATTAATAATATATAAAAAAGTATTAACTATATATATACTGCTATCTCACTATTTTATCACCAACTATATGTTATTGATAGGTAAGTTCAGTGCACCAATTGAATTGACAAGTGAGGCACAAAATTGTACACAACAAAATTTATAGTGCGCGGATATGTACAAACCAAAACTAACATATCCATGCATACCAAACTAAATTAACATATCAGTACATCATTTTACACAGTTTTAAGTCTCACTTGTGAAGATTACTGATGCCTCAGCCTGTATAAAAATAACTGCTTAAAATTTACTATTTTTTAAAGATTAAACATTTATTAAACATTCGGAGTAGTTATTTTTAACTTTTCGCTTTTATTATTTTGCATTCACCTGTTAGACTACTGAAGAGTATTTTTTCAATCATAGAATGAATCTTCCGTCGCTGTTATCTTTCCAAATTACACTCGTAAAAAGATAATGTAGTAAATCATAAACTTAAAACAATAAAAAAATAAAAATGCTTTCTGGGTGGTCCGAAAGGATTTTTAGGACGTATTGATTTACTTTGAGATAAAGTTTTCAAAGCTTCAGCTATATACCTTTAAAATTTCATTCAATATAAATAAAATGAGAAAAAAATAATTTTCTTTCTATTTAATTTATGGAAATTCATATAATTTAAACTTTTAAAAGCTTATCTCGAATTAAATCCTGATTTTTTTAATATCCCTAAAGAAAACTATAATAAATTTTTATCATCATCGAAAATCATATTTTTCTTTAACCCGTAAGTAATTGCAACTATTAAGTGGCATTAGTATGATTGTAAATTATTTTTTCACATTATTCATTTATTATTATATTATTCATCACATTATTTCATTCACTTATTAAATTACAAATTATTTTCACTACAAAGTTCAGTTCAAATGTTACTATGTTAAACACAAAATTTTTATCTGCGTCGATCTAATAAATATATGTATTACACGGTATTATGTACTCATCATATTTTTATTACATATGATAAGAAATATTAATTTATTAACAAAACAAACTAAATTTTAAAAAGTAAGTGGGTATAAGGTAAGATCTTAAAAATTGATAAAACTGATTTAAAGTTTTTGAACGAAATAATAATAATTTTCATTTTATTTATAATGAATGAAATTTTAAAGTTATATAGATAAAGCTTTTAATAGTTAATATCGAATTAAATCAAAACGTCCTGAATTTTACTTATTTTAAAAATATGCCTAAAAAACTACAATTTCAGCAGGAAGTTTCTTCGTTTATCTTGATTGCCTATAGATGGCACCAAAACAATATTTTGAAACGAAGCTTAATCGAAGGGCAAAAGTGCTGTCCCGATCCACTCCTCAGAAATCGTGTTTAATATTGCTAATGTAGAAGGCATGAGCTGTGTGTTGAGTCATTCATTTTTTAGATTCATTGATCAAAATATTTAATGCCCGGACATCTATTTTTTATTTTTAATAGTACGTGAATATTTTTATCAATAATTTCAAATCTTAAGTAAAAAACACGATTTCTATCCACCATCCTAGGACGAATATTTACACTAGTGTATATATAAAGTCGAGTGGAGTCACTCAAGACTCTATATTCAGTTTCACATTGATAACATTTTTAGGCTAGACAGTTCCACGTTTTCTTATAAGCAGTTCTTATTAACTTTGCAATTATTACTTGATTTTTTTTTATCTAAAATTTTAGTCAGTATATTTATTATATGTCATTACCAAATTTATTATTTCTGGAATACATATTTAAAAATTTAGCTTTGCTGCATGAATTATAAAATAATTTTGGACTGATTTCAATATAAGTGTACCATAAGTATTCGATAATGAACGTTTTGACCTAAAATGGACTTAATGTTAAAAATGTCATTACAAATTTAAATTAAACTCCAAATTCAAAGACATAGTAAGGAAATTCTTGACTTTCTTAAAAATTCATTACTATCCCTTAGCTAAAAATGCCATCATTGGAGTAATTTAAGCAAAACATTAAGCCAAAATTTAATATTATTTGAGAATGACACGTAACTGGCCTAAGTATTTGCACTCTCAAAAGAAATTTCGTCAAAAAATGTATAATGTACAGGCAGCAAATTGCCAGAAAACCCCTGTCATTGGAAGATATATTTCTGTTATTATAAGCCATTCTCGTCTTTCGACAAGGTAATTTCAGAAAATTTGAGTTTAGGTTTGCGATTTTTTTGTGTGTGTTTTGAGGGGGAAAGTACATACTTCAAAATTCCATTTCTAATGCAAAAAAGTACTAGGCAGCCTAGTTGCTGGGGTAACCCTGTTATTTGGCGAAAATGCATCTTTAGATTTCAGAATTTCGGGTAATTCTTACATTAGATTATGGGATTTTCTGCAATTTGAGGGGAAATGTGCAAATTAAAGCAGAAATTTTCTTGGATAAGTTATAACTTTTGAGAAATTAATTAAGTTCCGCTTGACTGTTAAAATATCGCAATGTGTATTATTTAATTTGCCAGCTTCTGGTGAACCTAACTAGAAAAGGATCCCGTCGTCTAGCACAGGATCCAACTTTTCTGAAGGCTCTGGAAACCTTTTCTCCCACGGAAATATGCCATCGTACTTACCAAGAAACGACAGTAACATCTTTCAACAATATTTTATTTCATTGAATAATCATCATGATCTATAACGTATACCATTCATCATCCGTATCATTAATTAGAATAAAGCAGGCCTTTAAATTTCCCACATAAATATTCAAATTATTGACATATAGACAAGTATTGACTATTCCTAACTTGTCATTTAACAAACAGTAGGAAAAAAATCCAATACTTGTATCAAATCTAAAACGTCTGGACATGAAAAAGTAAATACTGATGATAATCCTACAATGTATTAATACCTACGTCTAACTAGTAGTAAAAATTATTTTTGTGCATTTATAATTAACAGAAAAACGATTTGAAAGAAACTTTTAACCTTTTTATTTCAGAATAAATCAGATTAACATACCAAACAATTAATCAAAATCAAACTCGTTAGTATCATCATTCTTTTCACCTCCGTCATAACTGTCTAGAGACCTTAAAGTGGAGTCATAAATATAATTCATCATTCTCATGACGCTGTAGTAAAAAGGATATGCCTTATCGATATACTATTTTATCCATTATCATTTTGTCATTGCCAAGCTTTGGTTCTCCTGATCAAATCTGAGATATGCTTCCGGCTATTTCGTGAAGAAGTTCATTATTTTGTGTGGAAGTGCATGCAGTTTTTTCTCTATTACTATTAATGGTTTAAGCGGTTGCTAGCTATTTATAAGAAAAGGTTATCTACCTTGATGCAACTCGATAAATTCTGGTTTATCTTTTGTGTTTCACCATGTGCAACAAAGTAACAATATTTTAGCTCAGATCCTTTTGAAGTTGAAGGAAACGTGCGCATATGTTTTAACGCAGAGATAAAAGTACTAAATATTTTGTTAGGATCGAATTATATTCTTGAGATTTCTAATAGGAAATGCATGCTTTATCTTGAAAATAATTTATTAGCATTCAACATTTTTGCTGTTAAGTTTATATATTAGTTGCTCGTCTTGAGTTATAGCTATTTTTCTTTCAAAATCCTTCCATTGCGTTACTGCTATACAGTTATAATTTAATGGTGAAATATATCATTTAAAATAGTATCGTAGGCGGTAAACTATGATGATATAAAATACAGAATTGCCAGCTGATCCTAACGAACATTATTTTTAAATGTAACGTATAAAGTTTTCTGAACGTTATGCATTAAATTAAAAAATACTGGGCATATCAACTCTCAATGAAATTGCAAGTAGAAAAAAGGTGATTACCCCCATGTTATTTTAACATCAAATTGTCGCAGACAGATCCGAAGGTACCCTTATATGGGGAATTATATCTGCTTTCCGAATATGAATGCAATGTTTGAAATAGGCTTCGTCTACATATTAAAAATTGTACCAACTTCAGGATGTGTACATGGTTACCACAATTATTTAATAGATTTTTTTACCGTATTTAAATGCAGAAGAACAGTACAAATTCTGCAAATAAATGGAGTGACTTTACTTTCTGCTATTTAAATATTAAAAAGACTTTTTTCTATTTAGAAAACGTGGTGCCAGACTCCTTTTAATTTACAAGGAGTATACAATAAATAGACCCAATTAAATTTCAGTCCATATTTTTCTATTCAGAAACATATTTTTAATTATGAAATTTATTAATGAATTCGTATTCAAAATATTTTGACTTACATTAATGTTTACATAAAAGATGAGTGTCGTCCGAAACATGCATATATGTTTTTACAACTCATTTTTGTCATTAGTTTCTAGGTATACGGATATTTTACTTTCTGACAGTCTAATTGGACAGTTTCTGCTATTATTGACATCCCCGAAAAAGAAATGCATAAAGAGAAACCTGAAATATTGTATCGAATTTTCTTCCACATATAATGTTTTATTTTACATTTGTAATTTCTACATAATTTTTCTGGTAACTGAATGAAGGTTCTTGGTACTTTTCTTTGTATATATAAGATCCTTATTTAATTTTTTTTTTTTTTTAAATAACCCGTAACACATTTTATTTTCTAACTCTATAAAGATTTAAGAAAAAGTACATAAATTATACATTTTCCCGAGGCTGCTTTGATCGAGGGAACTGAAATAAAATGGGAAAAATAAGTGATAAGGTTTTGAAACATGAAATCTGATAAAATTTGTAACATGGAAACGACGCATATTTAAAAAATTGCATTCATATTTGGAAGGTAGACACAATTACCTGTCGAATTATGCATTTCAAATCGTTATGAGGTCTACCAACTCTGCATTATATTATCTTAAACAATCTTATCATTTTTTATGTTTGTTAGAATAAACAAACAAATTTTTAGGCTAAATAGGCAGATGTATTTGTATTGTTTGCAATTTAATGAATTTATATTATTGCTTGCTCATTATAAACTGATATCTGTTGACGACAATTGCAGTTCATGTTACGCTACCGTGAAAAAACATTCTGAAAACAACTACATGTTGCAGTAATGGATAGTTTTATCGTACTATTGAGTGATAAGAAACGTCATGACGCTGCCAAACTGTACGCTTACTTGTTACCACTATTTACGAAAAGTAATTTTTGCTTTATAAGTTATTGTCCTTATAGCAGTCGATCATGACCAACTCAACATCTCCATCACCCCAATATCGCACGGATGATCATAAATTTTCTGTAGAAATTTATTTTACCCTAACGTTATTTTGAAAGGAGGAAGTCTATCAGACTTTATAGAAAGAAAGATTTAGAGTTGTCTGGTTCTCAGCAGAAGATAAAAAATTTTTAGGCTTTTGATAACATTTTATTTCAGTAAATAATCCATCTTTATCTATAATATATATCGTACATCATCAATATCATTTATGAAGCAGAGTTTAAAATAGTAAAAGGGGTTTATTTGAGCTTTTGAAAACAGAAGATTTTATCATACCATTTATTAACCACGCAAAAATTAATGAGAAATATTTAAAAAAGACATTTATGCACGCATCTTTCCAATTTAAGTCTTTATATAATATATTTTATCGGGAAATAATTATACCTTTGGCTTTTCTGGCCAAAGAAACCTTCCTAAGCATACAATTATTATGAACTAATGAAAAAAAAGGCTTTTTAATATATAGTATTTTCACTAGCAACAGCTACTGGGCATTGCTCTAAAAAAACTTTTTTGCACACACGCGTCTTTCTAATTCAAGCAATTAATTATATGTTTGCCATCATATAATTGCACTTTCCTTTTTTATAACTGCAAGCAAGTGATATTAAATAAGCAGTTAATGTGAGCAACACAAAGATATGATTTTGCTTCTATTTTCATATGAAGAAAGTACAGGATACGTGGAAATTTTCGACTTACGATTTTTGATGGATTTCCATGTTTTGGAATGTCTTGAAAACGATTTGACTGTTTTTGGACCTCTGCCTTTCTTTGTATGTCTGTCTGTTTGGTTGGCTGGCTGATGCCGTTCGGTATGTGTGTTACAGAATTTTTGAGAGCGCTGTATCTCACGATATGGAATATGCATGGAAGTCTATAAAACTTCATATTAGAATTTAATATAAATTGATGCTGATAGCCTACAAAAAAAAAACTGTTCATTTTACGATATAATATTGGCACCCCAGCTGCCAGTATTATACAGTAAAATCAACAATTTTTTTTCAGTGTAGGATTTTGATGTACATCGTCCAGCAGGTGGAGTTGCTATGCCGTGCTTTCCATTGTTTGAGTGATATCTTTGTTTCCACGAAATGGAATTGCCCAAGCTTAATGCGTAAAATTCTTATTATAAATGCTGAATCAATTTCTGTTTTGATCTTTTAACCGTGATCGTTGCGTTAATTTGCATTTTGTGACGAATATTAGACAACATCATTGTTTACATTGAATTTAATTGTACAAAATATAAAATTTTATATTATTAACTCAAACTATCTATGTTAGTCATCTAGAGGCTTTGAATTCCCAACAAGGGAGGTTATTGTGCTTTTTTTTACTTAATGATCTCTGTAACCCCAGTTTAATTAAAATAAATAGAAAATACTTCATATTCATAATTGTTGTTGTATAGCTGCATTATTTGACACATTTTTCGTCGATCACGGGAAAGTACGCGTTCTACATATTTATAACTCCGCCTATGTGTGTTACTGTTACACAATATTAAAATATTTCTAAAAAGAATTCATAATATTTATATTTATATAATCAGAGTACTGTGCATATAAAAAAAAAATCGGTAAGAAACATTACTATCATTAAATGCATTCATTTCTTACATAAATATGAATAAAGAGAATCATTTTGTTGATTAATGCAGCATGTGCGAATAACACTGATGCTCGGTGCTCATCGATAGAAAGTCAGGAAGAAACTGTTCATAATGTGTTAAATTAATATACAGGATAACATATAACATACCTAAAATCAGCATAGCCCGTCTGTCAGTCGTGAGTGATATAGAGGCATACATTAATATAAAGATTGCTTATATATTTACAAATAAATAATTAAAAGAACTTAATAATTAAAAGATACTTTTCAAATGCAAAGATCTATATTTATACTGTTTACTGAAATGTAATTTCACGGTGCTTGTGCATCTGTTTACAGAAAATTCTGGAATTCACGCAGGTTGAATTTTCGTGTGCCACTTAATATTAAAATGATATAGAAAAAAGCCGATTTGAATGATATAGATAACAGATATCGTCTTGTTAATGAAAAATGTCCGGTCGACATTCAAATAATATAATCTGTATGTCAAAATGTCACAAGTATAGTTATCTTGTGAATAACTCTTTATGACATTTTTTGGAAATAAGATGAAAAAGCACGGAAAGAAACGAACTAACAAAAAAGACTAATGCGTATGCGTATCCTGCATCTGTTGAGATAATCCACAGAGTCTTTTCTAATGAGAATACAATTGAGTAATTCGATCTATATATCATCTAGATGACTAGTTGATAATTCTCACACGCTATGAAAAACACGGATCTGTGTATGACGTCCATAGGACGATTGCGGCTGTATGGATTAAAACAAAAGTAATTGTCAATAATCGACGAGATTGGACATAATGTTATACATTCTATCGTTGAAAATGTTGTTTTCACTTATGTTGTTTTCCATTTCTATATTTTTCCATAATTTCTGTCACACAAAATTTTCTGAAAATCATAATTTTTTTAAAAGTAATGGCTTTTGTGTAGAAAATTTTCATACATAAAATGAATAACTTTTGATAACGCTCTTTACTAAAGCAAGTAAAATTTGTATTTTTTATATATATATAAGATAATATTCAAGTATATCTGTACTACTTTAAATAATTTCATTTACATACAAAGCATAATCCTGAAAAAACTCTATTTTAGATTCAAATGTTACCGAATAGATGTTTCTTGATGTAAAGAAGATAACGAAAATGAAAACCAAATCAAAATCGAAGCATATCTAGACCAAAAATCATCCAACAAAAAATATTCAGCATAAGTATATCCAAATCAATAGAAGAAAACCCCATAAACCACATATAAATAAAGAAACTATTGGATATATAATAATATAAAAAAGGATAAAAAATCATAATAGAAAACCAATATTTGTTTTTCTGATCGTTGCAAACGAAACAGTATCCTAAATAACACAATGAAATAAAAATGGTAATACTATTTCGATATGAAAATAATGTTTTATACTACGGAATTTCATAAATGATTTTTGTCAGGGGAAATAGTTGATTTCCGTACCATTTTCATATGTTTGTTTATCGGCAGAATAGGGGTATTTTGAATTTATTCTTTTATCTAGTCTCATTCTATTAAAATAAGCTTACTTATGATTATTAAATCCATACTGTTAAAAGAAATCATATGAATTAAATACAAATAGGTTGGCGTCAACAGACTTATTGAATTTAATAAGTAACTTAATTTAAATTTTAGGTAGACATTATTCATTCCAATTTAAAAAAAAAAAAAAAAAAAAAAAAAAAAAAAGCTGATCATTTTTCAGTATGCATTTATATATTATTCTAAATAAAAATTTAAGAATAAAATTATATAGAATAAGAATAAAATTAAAAGCTTGTAAATTTATTTTCGAAAAAAAAACTTGCATAATTATTTTATTACGACGTACTCTACCTCACATATTTTGGTAAATTCGTGAAATACAGTCAAAATTGAAAACAGTTTTAAATTTATCATTTTATCTAGTTTCATTCTATTAAAATAAGATTATTATGATTATTAAAGCCATACTGATAATAAATAAATCATAACAATTATATGAAAATATGTTGGTGTCAACCGACATACTTTGAATTTTTGGTAAACAGTGTTTATTCCATAAAATATGCTGATAATTTTTCAGTATGCATTCAAATATTATTCTAAATAAGAATTTTGGTTTTATTCCTATTAAGAATACGAGAGGTTGTAATTTTTTTTTTTTTTTTTTTTTTAGATTACATAATTATTTTATTACGATGTACTCTACCACACACATTTTGATAAGTTTTTGAAATACAGTAAGACTTTAGAAGAGTTTTCAATTTATCAATTTATCTAGTTTAATTCTATTAAAATAAGCTTACTTATGATTAAAACTATACTGACAATACACTGTTAAAAATTTGCAGCAAACTGTCCAGTCATTTGACCGTTTTTATAGAAAACGGTTACATAACTGTAATTTAACTCTATTCTGACTATATTATTGCCCATATTATTGTCAAAATAGAGTTAAATTACGTTTATGTAAACATTTTCTATAAAAACGATCAAATGACTGGACAGTTTGCTGCAAATTTTTAACAGTGTAGAAATCATACCAATTAAATGAAAATATGTTGGCGTCAACATACATAATTTGAATTTTATGCAAACATTATTCATTCCATCAAAGATGCTGATAATTTTTCAGTATGTATTCAAATGTTATTCAAAATAAAAAAATTATTTTTCTTCCAATTAAAAATAAAAATTAGATCTATCTTTGTCTTGTTGAATCGCAAATTTCCTATATTAAATAAAGAAAATTTTTAAGTTTAGAAAGAGCAGTACTCAAAACTTGAAAGTTATGGCAGCCTTTTGCCGTACTTCACAAGTTCAATCCACAATTTCCAAGTAGATTTTTTTGGCGTATTTAATCGCAGAAAAATATTGATTAAATAAGGCGAATTTTTCTATAAGCAAATACTGGGATTTTTCTATGAAAAATTCCTTGATCTGTTGGCACCCTGTGTAATAAATTTCAAAAATTTATTTGAATACATAATTTATAGTTTTCATATAAAAATGCTTTTTGGTGTTGATAGTGAGATATGCAAAAAATATATTAAATGTCTAAAAATGTATCAGTTTCAGTAAAAATAAATTAGTTTTCAATTTTAAAAAAAAACATGTTTTTCACCAACGTGCTACAATCTGGGAAGCCCGGGTTTGATACTCTATTATTATCAAACAATTTACGAAAAAAATTAAGACAATTTTGTTGATGCAATTTGAAAATAAATTTTTTCTTCTCACTTTTTTCGTTTAGCGACATTTGATAAGGTTAGAATGACAGTGGAATAAGGCAATATTTAGTAATTTGAGAAAGGAAGGGTTTTGTGAAACTTCCCGTATTGCCGTTGCATTAAGTTGTCCAACTTGTTTTGCCCTCTAGCGACTCACTAAGTGAACTGTGACTTATTTGACTGTTGCACTGAACAGGAATTAATATACGTTCAGTGAAATTATGGTTATCTAATTTTTTTTCAAATTTTTGACTTACTCTACTGTCATTCTAACGCCCTTATGTTTAGGTGATACTTTAAACTAAAACAAGAAAGTGCAGTAATGCAATTTGGGACTGGACACATTACTCTCCTGCAACAATAACGTCCATACACTGTAAAAAAATTTCCGGAAGGTTTCGGAAAAAAGTAGTGGCATTAAGATGCCGCGACTTTTTGCTGTTACGTTTCACAACAAAGTTGTGAAACATTCCAATTTTCAATAATCAATATTTTTTTTTATTCAGTGTCTTATTTAAGCAATTAAATTTTAAAGTTTCGTACTACAGATAAAATGGAAATTCAAATAATGAAGCATAAAAAGATTTAAATTAGCTACTTACTTTATCGGTTGATATCTAAACAAAGAATGGCATTTTTTCAGATTGCATTTGTCTCTTAAGTTCCTAGGCAGCTGTTTTTTATTCTTCTTTAGTTATCAAAATGGCTAATGGAACATAAAACATGTTGCACGCATGCGCAGAATGTAGTTTACGGAAAAGTTGAAACCTCTCAAAAACATTACACGAATTATTGCCGTAATTGACGAGGGACATAAAGAAATTCAAAATTCCGGTAAAATATGCGAAATGTTTCAGGATAATTTCCGGAAACGTTCCGAAAATTATTTACAGTGTAGCTATCACCGTTTACATATTATTCAATTTTTAAAAGATTTAATACGTTTTAAAACACCCTGTATATGGTTCAAATTATTATTCTACTTTTGAAAATATGTACAACAACCTTAACCCATTTCAAATTACGTTTTACATTTCTCCCTTAACTTAAAATGCTATCTTTTATCATTTTTTGTTCTTAGAGAAACAAATTCACTTTCAAGGACGAAAATGTAAAATAAGTGGATCGTTTGGAGGATGTTCCGATCGTCTGGTCTGCATTCAATCGAAGAAAAATGTACTTTGAAAAATGCCGCCAAAGAAATGAAAGGGCTGAGTCGAAAGGAATTAAATAATCTTGACCGATTTTACCTAGCACCATTTCTGCACGATGATTCATAAAATATTCTTTAAAAAAAAATTAATATAATGAACTTGTTCGGTATTTTTTCACCTTCATAATAACGTTAATTTTCTAGTAAACATAAACTCTATGAGTCACCATTAGTTTGCACCCGATTATTATAAACGGAGGTTGTAAAGTGATTGTAAAGTGATTTCAAAAGGTATTATAATTTCAGGCATATCATCCGCATATGAAACAAACAAGCAAACCTTGAAGCAGAAATTTTACTTAATGAATGTCGTAAGATAAGAACCGCGTAAGAGTAAGTTACATTTGATACAGGGATGAGATTTCTCCACTTTTTGGCATACCAGTGTAATATTACAGAGTTTTCTTAATTAATAGGAACATTCTGTGATTTAAGAGAACAACGTTTTCTCTAAAATTTACTGGTATGCAAAAAAAGCAGAGAAATCTCATCCCTGATTTGATTAATTAAAATGTCAAGTTTTAAATATATGTTTTTGATCACCATATTATACACCGGAAATTTAAGATAATATTTTTTTCTTCCTTTTTAACACTTTCCCTCATAGATGAAAAGTATTTATGACTTAGGGTTATCTGGCCGTGCTCTAACTCGCGTAAATATACGTGGATTACCATGAGCTTGGAATATGTTATTGAAGTTTACCATAGGACATTCCCAATTGAAAATGGAATGTGTAACAGTTCATTTACAGGGATACACAAAATAATTATGATACGTTATGGTCTATGGAGAAAAATCGTTTGTAGTGCATTTTAATAAAGTTACACTATTTCTTACATAGTGAAATTTATATACATTATTGAAGTGCAATACAACGTTCGTTATGTATAATATCGAATCCATGGCATTTATCTTATATTTACATGACCATACAAAATATTTCCGTTACATTATGGTCTATGGGGAAAACCATTTGTAGTGTATTTTTAAGTTTACATTATTTCCCGCATAATGATATTGATGTGCTATGGTCAGGTGCTTTACAAGATGCTTGTGGTAAAATATACAGTGTATAGCATTCGTTTGTTCATTTACAGAGACAAAAATATGATTTCAGTCACAGTCTGTCTTTAAGAGATAATAGCTGGAAGTGAGTTTTCAGATGCGATTTGTTGTGTTGTCGTTTCCTAACTGAATTAATTTTTAGCACAATATGTGGTATGTAAGAAAATCTGTAGATCGTAAACAGGGCTGCACAAAATATTTCAAGTCACCATTTATGAGCGGTAAATGCTGAAATCAAATCATTAACAAAAATTTTATTATATTTAGCAAACCATGTGGAGTGTACACCATGTAAATCATGTAGAGTGTGGAATATACAGCTGCATACATATACACGGCTTCTGTAAAGAATTTGAATATCTTATCGACGTCAGGTGTTAATTGCTGAAATTGGGTATTGAACTGCGTTATGTGTTTTCTAAAATGTTTATTTAGATATCTTCTATTACCTTATTAAACAGTGAAGTTTTGTTACAGTATTCTGGAAGTGTTGGAACGTGTTCCATAATCTACGCGTGACGCATGTTTTTCTTTCTTGTTTATTTAGAATCTGTATCTTTTGAAGTTTTACCATGAAGAGATTGATGATTTATACAAAATATAGCAGCGATAAATCTTTATTTTTTAAATAAACGTTAAATATTTCTGTTCTCAATAATCTGTAGTTTAAAGTGTACTTGGGCGAGTTCACAAAGATACAGAACCGCAGGCAACGAAATAAAGAGGCAGATATACTCAAGCGATATTGGTTTCTTTTCATTCTACCTTGATCACATGGTTTTCCGACAATTGGTGAAAAACAGCCTATCTTAAGAACGTGACAGCTAAGTGGGGTAGAGGTATCGCGGCCTGTCTCTTTCTTTGGCTGTGGACAGAAGCTTGTTTTTGGAAACATGCAATTAAATTGTGTGTTGTGTTACTTAAGGGAGAAATTCTCAGAATAACATTATCAAGCATGAATTGTCTTAAATGGTTGAAAATATATTTTGCACTTAAAATAGATTTCACATAGTTTATTTAGCACTGGTAAATTTAATTTTTATAATTCCTACATTCATTACAAAACTACAAAACGAACTTCTTATAAGGTTTACATGCGATAGAAAAAAAATTATTTCTTTTCAAACATTTTTTGTAATAATGCATTAACACAAAATAAAAATAAAAATTTTTGCTAACATTCTTGTTTAGAACAAAGGGCAGAAATTCTTTGAGAAAATCTCTGATGAGGAAAAGTAAAAAAAAAATGTCAAAGGCAAAATTTCCTATTGAACTTTTAAGTAGATAAAAGTTCTGCCATCTATTTCTTAATTTCAAAAGCATCATTAAACTTCATATTAGCAGGACTCCCAAATGGTCCGCCAACTGAACACCAATAATTTTTAACAGATAATTTCATGGTAGGTTTCTACAACATTTCCTCAAAAATTTACATCCGAAGTTGGTTCCTGCAAAACTTGCAAGAAAAATCTAAAAATAAAAATTTTCTTAGAAAATACCGGTATCCAAAAAACTTACCGTATTAAGTTTTTATGTACCGTAATTTTCGGCGTATTAATCCACGGATCCAAAAAATCATATTTTGACCGAGAAATTTTATTTTATAAAATGTAACTTATTAGATCGTTGTAAATATTAGACTTTAATTATTGAATATGTGTTGAAACAGAATTGTTTGATCTGCGTATTATGCGCCGGAAATTATGGTAACAAAAATGAGGTATGCACAGTTCTCCGAGGATTGTTTTTCAGTGCAATGCATGAGAGGGTAAAATGTTAGCAATAGTATAATCTTCGAGTGCCTTTCGAGTCGCAATAATTTTGAATTGATTTTAAAAATAGTTTTATATTTTTCATTCAGTCATATATAACTACACAGTAGATCCCTGTAGATAAATAAATAAATAAGCAAAAGAATATTAATTTTAAAATCACCTACCAATGTTTAGGCGAACAGATTAAATATAACAACCATTCATTATAATTACTTTTTTAAACATACATGCGCGCACTCAAAGCAAGACGAACTCAAATTATTCATGGTGAGCTAATCATTGAAACCCCTAACTTGTTAAAAATACTCTCAACAAGTACTTGTGTTAAAACAAATAATCACTCTTTTTAATTTATACGAAGCACCAAAGTTAGTCAAGGCAGTAAATTATCACATTCGTAAATATATAATTATCCTTTGTTTTAATCCCTTTACAAATATTATCTTTCTCGATACATAATAATAAAAATGTCTAGATTATCGGACGGCTTAACTAAATATTTTGAAGATACTTTACAACATTTACTCACAACTTTAACGCAGTGAGTACACATTGTGTGCATTTTCAATTTATACACCATGTCCGTTCTGAAATTGAGATACCTTCTGTAGCGTACGTCTTCGTAATTAAAAGTAAATAAGTGAAGAGATGAGGAAAACTGGCAGAATCCGTAATTAAAATCAAATAGGCCGTATGAAGTTACCCAGAGAAGAAAAACAGAATTACTTTTAATATTTGACATAGGTGAAGTGTTTGACTTTATTAAATAAAAATAATTAAAACGAAAGAATTCGATGCGTTTTTATATATTTTTTTATTTCTTTCATTTTTCGAGCAATATTTTTTATGTTCAGACATTAGTTTTATAAATGAAAAACTGTTTTGGAAATTTCATAAGATAATTCCCTTCGAACTGTCCAATTTATTTAAATAATAGTTGTCTACTATTAAATAAATTTAAATAAAATTGTATTCATTTTTTTTAAATAAAAGTATGTTATTTTTAACTGCCGATTATTGCAGTATAATTAAAACTGCTTAGCTCGAGTTTTAGAAGTTTTATAACTTTAATTTCTATAATTGGCTCTTAAAAATTGTCAAAAATTCAATGTCTGTTCATAAATACATGCATTGTGCATGCATTTCTTTTACATTTTTAAGGAATATGGTACCACTATTCTAGATTAAATATATTTTCATAGTATTTTTTCTTCTTCTTAAAAAATTTTCTGCGATGAATAGAAGAAATTGTACTGAGCAAGGCATAGTAACAAAGAATTTTTTGGACTAAAATTTTTTGAATTATTGAATTTCTTTTAAAAACAATTTAAAGCTTTTACACAGACATCCCTGCTTAAGCATTTAATTCATCACATTCTTTTTCTTTGACCAGAAAGAGCCTGTAATCATAAATATACTTTTCTTTCAGTTAGCTAATGGTAAAAATATGAATTGAAATGAAATTTCAATACAGGGTTTAAAAAAATAGTATTTATACACTGATGAGTAGTTGAATTAGCGATACCTGTGTAGTATCATGCAACAACACATTTCACCTTGGTGACGGCGGCAATACATTGCGACATATACAACGCACTGGAAGCGTTGATAAGGCTTACCGATCCACGACCACGGAACAATCTCCCATAGTTAACAAATATTTGGTGGATAGGTGTCATAGGCTCGAATATCTATTTTGATGGCATGCCAGACGTCATTTATGTGACTGAGGATACAATTTGGGAGCGATGGCACGGTGCATTGTCTTGCTGAAGGACAAGGTCTTCAGTGGAATTTTACAGACAAACAAACGGGAGTACATGGCATTCAACATGGCCCAGTAATGTTGACCTGTGAAAGACGATGTCACACAGTGGCGGGTCGTGACTTATTTTATTTGGGGCACTAAATTCATGTTTGGAAAATTTATTATATTCTTACCACTATTTTGTAAAAGAAATATTTCCCTTATTTATTGTAGAAAGTTCTACCAGTAAAATAAGGAAAAAATTTCTTTAAAAATAAAATGGTAAGAAAATAATAAAATTTTCACCCATGCCTTAAATACCCCCAAAAAATTCCAGGCACGAGCCGCCATTGATGTCACATGTACCACAGGTACCATTTCAGCCCGTATAAACAGTCCCCAAACAAGAATGCCACTTTCTCCAGCTTAAAGAGTATCCTGCTGGCAAGACGGATCCATCCCTTCATGGGGTTTGCGCCATACTTATACCCTGCTCTCGGCATCTACCCACGTGATTCCTGACTCATCAATACAGACAACATTTTTCTACATTTCTAGGGTTCAGCGGCGATGTTCCTACGCTCATGCTAAATTTGTACCCTGTGATGTACAGTCAGCAGAGGTATCTTGGTGGGACGATAGCTTCTGTACCCTATAGAGGAGATGGTTCGGGATGGTGCAGCTGTTTACATGTTGTTGTGCACCAGCGTTAAATTGCAGAGTAGTTTGTTGCACTGTGCCTCGTCTATCCGCCCTTGGCGCTTGAATTCAATGACCCTGCTCATCCACACGCTGTTGGCCTCGTTAGTTAACGTTGGCAAGAATGATTTTAAGGGAATTGACGTACTCAAGGTATATTTCTGACACAGTGGATAGTGAAAATCCAAGTACCTGCGTGACTTCCAAGATGGAGTGGCACGTTCTTCCCCCCAACCAATTTTTCCACGCACAAATGCACTTAAATCCTTCTTACGCATACTGCGTTCGACTATTACTGATGCCATGAGCAGCACACATTATATTGTTGGATCTCGGCATATATCATGTCCCTTCCGTTTACAAGGCCGCCTAAAGTGCCACCATTTGCATAAAACAATCTGTACCTAGTTAAACTGCTTCAGTGTATAATTTTGTCGCGACTAATCTATTGAGTAACACTGATTTTAAATATCCATTATTCTGATATGTACCGGTCGGGACAAAAGTATTAAATCAATTGACTTGTGAATATGCTCATTTTGAATTATTAAACAATCCAAAGAAATATTTAAGCTCTAAATTCGCAATTATTTACAGAATATAATGCAAAACTTTACACATTTATGCCGTATGGATCAGCTGCCTTATCAGAAAACTGGAAGTTTCATTTAGATAACGGAAATTTGTCTTTTCGGAAATCCTTCCAGACCTGGCCTTTTTTATTTCAAGCGACATTAAATCTTTTACATTCCATTTTCCTTTAAATTTTCAGTACGTAATAAATAATAAATTTGAGGAGTGTTGGTTTCAGAAATTATTTACATTTAACCCTCAATTGCATAGTGGTGTAAATTTCCATCACTGATTATTTAACTTTTAATAAATAAATCAACTTCTTCGCCACCACTATATTTATATAGAAATATTAATACAGCAAATTTCCCGTGAACTATGTTGCTGAACAAAGTTAAAAATCTATCTCAATATTTCTGGTGTCTAATATTTAATATATGTATAAAAAACACAATTGTAAAGGAAAAACTCATGCAAAGAAGGGTTAAATCTTGAATTCTGAACATTTCTGATTGGTGTTGTGTTGCCGGTGTTGCCAGATTCGGTAATTTTTATTCAAAATATTGATCATTTTTTCTGACTAGCAATCATTGCTTTATATAATCACGAAATGGCTGACATTAAATAAAGCGAAGATTACTATTAGAAAATTCTGAAGATTTTTTAATACAAAAATTCCCCAACTTGCTAACACTGTGTCTAGCATTGAGAAACATTAATGTAAATATTATTAGTGTGACCTAGACACCCTTAAAATACAATTTAGTGTTTTGTGTACAAGATGACATATCAACAAATCTTTTTTTTTCTACAACTAAGAAATTCAAACACAAAAATCATCAATTTGTGAACTATCTTATGTATTCAGAATATAAGGAAATGTGGCATTTTCTGGTTATCGTGATGGATGATATGGGATCCAAAAGTTCCCGGAATGTGTTTAGTATAATCCGAAGATCGAATAAAAGTTTTAAATAAGAAATTTTACTTAGTACATGATGTCAGACATGTACCACAATGGATCATGTAACCATTTTTAAATATAATTTTCTGTTCTAAATAGATTTATATGCTTTCCGGAAACATTCAGATTGTACGTAGATTGATTCAAAAGTTCTGTTGTACAGGGTTGTTATAATTAAAGTTCGCCTATTCAGAAGGCTCTAGAGCCGGTTCTATGGATCCAAACGAAACAAAATTTCATAGTACGTAGTTGAAGAGATGTGCTCTGCGAAAATCGAAAAAAAATTAGTTAAAATTTTTGTCAATAGGTGGCGCTGCGCCAATATTTAAGCCGATATTTTCAGATTCCTTTATTTTGTAAAAAACAAAATACAGGAAATTTTATTTCACAGTTGGTAAAAGAAAAATTTTTCAGATTCGTTATATCAATTTCAGTCAATCCAGATGAAACACACAAAATCACAAAATTTCACCCAACGCTTGAAAAAGATCACATTTTATTCAAATTTTCGACGAACGACGTCAAAGTGACGTCGCAACTTCGAAAACTTTAAATACCCTTCTAACCACCTGACGATTAAAACTTGCTGATAAAGTGCGTCTGTGATTTATTTGACACTGAAACAGTTGATTGTTTCTGAAAAGCATTTGAATCTACGCTTTGTGGAGAATGGTAACTTTGAAAGAAAAGGCACTTCTTGTAAAGTTATTTTATCAAAATAACAGCAACGTAGCTGCAGCTCTTCGAGAATTCCGGAAACTAAAAGATGTTAGACGTGGACCAATGTCGGATCGTGGAATTCACAAAATGATTAAAAAGTTCGAGGAAACAGGAAAACTCAACATTCTTCCTAGCCGAGGACGAAAAAAGGTCGACATTTCTAGCATTGAAGATATTGCTACTGCTGTCGTGGATTTAGCAATCCAGTCACCATTTGGTAATGCAAGTGTGCCAGCTATTGCGAATGAAGTCGATATGTCGATTTCCACTGTGATAAAAGTGATGCGTCAAATTTTGCGCTACTATCCATACAAGATTCAGAGGGTGCAACAACTAATACAGGGTGATACCGAAAGTCGGCTATCATTTTCATTACAGTTTCTTGCACGAATGAATGTGGACAATTCTTAGCTCTGGAATATTCTATGGAGTGATGAAGCGCATTTTTATATAAACGGACAAGTGAACACACAAAACTGTCGAATTTGGGCGAAAGAGAATCCTAATGTTGTCCAAGAAGTTCCATTGCATGCAGCTAAAGTGACGGTGTGGTGCGGTTTCACAACTACGTTTATGATAGGGCCATATTTTTTTGAGGAACTAACATCCACAGGACCCCATGTTCCGTAAATGGGAGAAGGTATCTCAATATGTTGTTAAATTTTCTGATTCCCGAGCTGCAACAGCGAGGCTGCCTTCCAAATATCGTGTTTATGCAAGACGGTGCACCACCGCACATTACTAGAGCAGTTCGGACTTTCTTAACAAACCATTTTACAGAAGACCGCATCATAAGTCGTTATTTTCAAACAGTCTGGCCACCAGAATCGGCTGATCTAACACTATGCGATTTTTGGTTGTGGGGATTTTTGAAAGATTCTGTATCTAAAGACAGATGTCAGACAATCTCTGATCTGAAAGACAGTATTAGACTTCATATTCGCTCAATCTCACAGGACAGTTTACGCAATGCTGTAGAAAGCACAATTCTAAGAATGGAATGCGTTATTGAAAATGGTGGAGGATTCATTGAGCATGCGTAATGGTATTCTTCGTTATTTCCTCGCTGCCGAGCGACATGTTTTATTTTTGTTGATGCAGATTATATCACATGAAATTATATTCATTTTTCTGTATTGTTTGGAGTCATAGGTCAGGCTCTAGAGCTGTCTGATTTGGTGAACTTTAATTATAACAATTCGCAGTTCGTCGAAGTTTGTTGAAACTTTTAAATTTGTGTGCTTCGTCTGGATTGACTGAAATTGATATAAAACTAGAAAGCGCCACCGGCGCCCTCAAGGCGCCGAGCGAACACTCCTCCTCGTCGTGCCCAAGTTCTGAAGAACTTGTAACGCACCAGCGGCTTTGTCTCACCGCGGCGCTCCGACCGATTCAGAGGGATCGCGATCCAGCGAAGCCTCTCAATCTTTGCCCAAATATCGACGACATAGGTCGTTGCGATTCGGCGGAAGTTCCAACTCTTAGAGGAGACTTCCCCACGTGACACCTGATGAACCGTAGGGACTGTCGAACGGCTTCCTCGCCGAAACCACATAAGGGAGTCGGGGATTTCACCATATGTCCTGCATCCCTACGGCCCTTGCTTTCCCGCAGAGTCCGATCGTGAACATGCATGGAGGAGCAAGCCACTGGTCTCTTCTTCCGCGGGCGACGCTACGTGCGCCGATAGGAGCCTCTGCCGAACCCTAGACCACGAGGAAAGTCGGTCTTTGCCTCATAGACGAGACTCGGCCAGGTTGACCCCCACTCAGGCGGAACTGGGCGGTAGGCCAGCGACTGGATCAGAGACCCCCGTTACACCGAGTAAGGTGACACAAATATCACAGACACATATCACAAATAAAACAATAACAAATTAAACATTTAAAAACACAACAAGGAAGGAATCAAGGAGCCGCTATCGGACTCTAGAGGACGCGGAAAGCTCCTCTAAGCACGCCGAATAGGCGGGCCCGATCGAGGTTAATGTTTGCGTGAAACTCAGGAGGCGAGACACTCATCCGCCCGCTAGACGTGGTAATTCCTGGCTGCACAAAAGTCGTGCCGGACTGGGTTTCTGCCCATGATTTGATTTCAGGCTCAGACATCGCCGCTTCCGACGAGCCACTGGTCCGCACTCCGTGGTCCTATCTCGAGAAAGATCCCCGCCTCCCAGAAGCTGCGCAAGACACTTATCGCAGGCTGAGTGCCGTGCTCCCGTGTCGTTGCGTCTTCTGGTCGGGCATTCTCGAACCAGGCTTCGAAGGCGACTCCCAACTGACCCAGCCACAGAGGACTCGCAAGGCGACCTACGGGGTCCCAACCCGCTACGGTCGCAAAGTTCTTCACTGGGAACCGAGCAAGTCGTGTTCATCAGGTCCTGCCTGAGCCTTCGTCTCCTCATAGACAAGTCTTGCAGCCGCCCGATCCGATTTAGTTAACTTTTGCCCTCGCGTCACCCCCCGGCAGCTCAGTGCTCCGGGCACGAGGGATCGGTCTACGCGGTGTCCTATCACCACCTTTGTCATCCCGAAGGTCCCGCGGAACAAGCATCCCGTGAACCTGAGGCCTCTCGGCGACTACGACACGGGGAGTTCTGCACTAAGGACCCTCAAGGGACGGCATCGGCCTTCCTCCTGGAACACGAAAACCGCACCAATATGGAAGAGGATGAAGCTTCACCGGCTAGACAAACACCGCTCTTAAGGCGCCCCACCACGTCAAGGAGATCGGATTCGTCGGCTGATGCTCCCCTCGTGTCGACTTCAGCTCCATGCGTCGGGCACCCAGTCATCTTCCCGACTGAACGGGCCGATTCGGAGAAACCCAACGGAGCGTCCGCGCAATGCTCGGCTTCCGGTCACCTCCTCCACCGAAGGAGTCGGGTCAGAACCACCGAGAGGGAGCACGGGGCACACTGAAATTGCAAACATAGCCTTAAATATTGGCGCAACGCCACCTACTTACGAAAAATGTAACTAATTTTTTTTTCGATTTTCGCAGAGCGCATCGCTTGAACTACGTATTAGTGAAATTTTGTTTCGTTTGGAGCCATAGAACCGGCTCTAGAGTCTTCTGAATAGGCGAACTTTAATTATAACAACCCTGTATTTTAATACCTAATTTTAATACATTTAACACCGGTAAAATTTTAATACCTGATAATTTTAAGCAAAGCAAGCAGGTATAATAAAATTATCTGGTATTAAAATACGCCGAAGCACGAGAAAAGAGAAAAACGTGTCGTTACGTGACATGAATTGCTTATAACTCGTTAAATATTCTATATATCAAAAACTAGAAAAACTCATTTCGATTCCAAATAGCTTCAATAGCCAGGTCTGCCAATTTTATGCCTTTGCGTTTAAAAATGGGTCAGAAATTTTTTCGTTTTTTGAGCAGGTCATTTGAGAATTACCTTAACAGCTTTGCCTGTACACCATACGTGTAAGTAAAGCTTGCTTACGCTGTTGCTCAAAGCTTTTGGACACCACTAATTTTTAATTCTAATTCTCTTTATTTATGGACAGAATTTTTTTTATTAAATAAAGCGGATATTTTGATTCGGAAAAGGTGGTGTTACGTCACATTTTTAGTTTATTGTGTCAAATAAAAGAAAAAAAGAAAAAGAAACTGTTAAGGGTTTAAACAAATTGAAAATTATTGATGGGAAATGCTTGTAGATGCTGTGAATAAAAGAACGCGCTAAATTGACAACATTGTCGGATAATAATGTATTAAGTGGTAAATATGCAGGGTTCTTTTCAGTACAACTATTACTGAATAATAATCTTTGCCTTATACAATCGCAGAAAATGATTACAAATTGTGAATTTAAATAAGGTGATAATTACTATTCAGAAATAGTGGTATTCAAAAGTAACAACCGTGCACAATCTGTTATTCTCAGCATGAATTACATAGATACTTGCAGAAAGGCTTTCGCAGAACTTTATAATGCTGTATTATGAAATGGTACTCAAAAGTAACAACCATACACATCCTGTTATTCTCAGCAAGAATTACATAGATACTTGCAGAAAAGCTTTCGCAGAACTTTATAATGCTGTATTATAAAATTGTGTCAATGTTGTCATTATACATGGAAATTTATTTTTGGAGAAAAAAAAATTAATATTTTAAGCACTCTTTTATCTTACAACTCGAATAAAGTAAATAGGAAAAGATATTCAGCGTAAAGTAGTTAAGCGTTTTAACTTTAGAAAAAAACTATGCCTATCGCATTAAATAAATATTTCAGTTTAACTTAAATCGAGAATTTTACGTTCCGATATAAATCAAATGTTTAAATTAAGGGATAAATTGTTCAATGTTTATTTTTGAAATGTACTTCTCTAAAATATTTCCATATAATAATTTATTTAAAGATTTCTGCGTGATACGTAAAACGTCAGCTCTACAAAATCCAATATTTGACATATAGATAACATCAATGCTTTAAATGTAAAATAATGATGTTTACCGAAAAGTATACTTCTTCAATCGACTTATTACGTCATTATGATGATTATCAAATATTAATATAGGGGGGAATAAGGTAAAATTTTGACGATGAGGATGTCTTTAATTACACAAAGTGTTAAAACATGAATTGAAAATCGGACTTATGAGTACGAATGACGTTATTTTAAGAATATCGTATAGGAAATCATTAATTTATTAAAACATATATAACTGTAATTTATTTGGTGTTTTATTTCAGAATATTTTCTCTTAGTCTTTGGAGTCACACACATAAAGAGAGGCATTAAATAACAAAAGGTTTAGTTGAAAACTTCCTTCCGTTGTTAGACAGTTTTTCTGTATAGTATTGCGAATCTAACTTTTTTTTCGGCCATGTGACATAATTTAAAAGAAATAATCTCTTGATATAAAAATAAAATTTATGATTATCTGTTTAAAAATTTCTTACTTAGATTCCTAAGTAGAAAAAGGTGTTATTTTCATGAGTTTCTTAAAAGATAAGATTATTTTATTAAAACATTTATAACATAAAATTTATTTAGCATTTTATGTAAGTCAATTATCTCTTATAGTCTTCGGATCTAGTCTTTAGGAATCAACACACATAAAAAGAGGCGGTAAGTTTTAAGAAATTTAGTACGAAACTTCCTTTCGATGCTAAAGACAGGATCGTAAATGTCTACATCAATTTTTGAATATAATTTTTTTGCCTCATTTAATCGCAGAAAAATATTAGAAATTCAGCGATAATATAACGTGATTACATATTCTGCAATTTAAATATTAAATGGATAAATTCTAATCTTAAATAGTGGTGCGACACTCCTTGGAAATTCTAAGAAATATACTCATCTTGTAAAGCATTTTCCTGTATTGTATTGTGCATCTAGGACTTTTGTGGACTTATAAACCATTTGACCTTATTAACAAGAAACAATTATTGATATAAAAATAAAAATATATTATTATTGTCTGATAAAATTTTAGTACTACTCATGAGTAGAAAATATGTTATTTTCTGAATATCGTAAAAGAGATGATTAATCTGTTAAAACATTTTCAATATAATATTTATTTAGACGTTAAATTCAATCGATTATCTGTTTCTCTACAGGAATAAACGCACACAGAAATGGGCGTTATTATCAAGAGAATTATTAGGATGATTAATTTCGATTCGGAATTATTTTACCGTATTGAGTAACTTTTTGACAACTTTTAAACTTGTCAACTTTTTTTTTTTTTTTTTTTTTTTTTTAGTGGCATTGTTATATGCATTGAATTTAAATCTCATTGTTGCAAATATCGCTCATTTTGACGCTCAAGAGTTGAAGATATATTAAACTTCTTAACATGTCCCTGTAAATAAATAGAATACATATACATATGCAGGTTACGACAAAAGTAGTACTGTGTACCGTAACACCGTATTTAAAATTTGAGAAGACTGTTTAATTTTTACGGAAGTTTAACCCTATGTATTCATAAAAAGACAAGTAAAAAACTAAGATGCGCCGCCAGACGCCCAGACGGGGCACACGGCGCGGCAATCGACCACCGGACCCAAATCCTCACGGACTTTTAAAGCGCACATCGGCGATCACCGAGTGCGCTACCGGCCGATCCGGAGGATCGTCATCCAACGAAACCTCCCAATCTTTTACCCGAGCTCGCGACGACGAAGGTAATTGCGATACGGCGGAAGTTCCAAATCTTAGAGGAGACTTCCACTTAGACACTCCATGAACCATCGAAACTGTTCAGCAACCTCGTCTCCGAAACCCCATTAAGGGGAGTCGGTTCCTAAGCCACATGCTGAACATCCCGACGGCTCTTGCTTTCCCACGGCGTCCGATCGACAACATGCTTAGAAGGGCAAGCATCTGGGCTCATCTTCCGTGGGTTTAAAAAGACAAGTAAACAAAACATACCATTTTTAGTTTATAATTGAATTGAAACGGTACAACCTACAGAAAAATATATTTCTAATAAAAAGAGAAATATCGGAGTACCGATTTAAAAGTATGTGTTGATATACATCAAAACTATAAACAAACAACTAGGGATGTCAAAATAGAAACTGTGATTTAAATCCTACTCATCTTGATTAATTAGACAGTGTCCTGTTTGTTTACTAGACAAGACATAGCAATCAAAATTTCTACTTTCTGGGTACTAATATTTATGAATAGAAATTTTTGATTTATTTAATGACAGATAGCTATGTGTAAATTGCGGTACTCAAAAATCTTAAGGATTGACAATTATGTCAAGATAATGATCTTCGTATTTGAAGGAGAAAATAATAAACTAAATGAAATAATATTCCGCAAAAAAAGGTGTTTTATTCATATTATTATTATAAAGTAGAGGTGGGAAATATAAGCAGTGTTCGTACAGTTCCTACTTTTAGTACATTTCAGTAATCTTCGCGTTATTTAATGACAGTAGTTTTGCGAAGAAATAAGATAATATTATTATTCGGAAATAGTCATAAGGAAAATTGGAAACTGTCTGAGTCCTACACACGATGGATAAAGAATATATTCATATAAATGGAAAAGCTTTTCAAGTGGTATAATTTAAAATTTTGTGATATTCAATCTACTTCTAAGAACATTGGAGTTAAATCATTCTGGAAAATCATACTGTTTAACTGTAGCAATAAAGTATCGACATTTTCTGTTATGAAAACTTATATTCAGTAAATTGAAATTTTTTTTTAAATGATCAACAGCTAGTTTGCATTCTAAATTATTCTTTGACACCAGTGATTAAAGTCAATGCCCGCTATGATATTGCTGTTAATTTTCTGTCAAATTTAAAGGTGTGGTTGTAAATGTTTGAAGTACATGATTACCATTGTAAGTGTTAACGCCCTCATTGAGTTTTAGTTGATATCGGGTTACTCAAACTTTGTTCCTCAGTACCCGTAGAAAACTAATGTCTATAAACTGCTTTTTTGCTTTTAAATTTATTTAACTTTCCAGGTTGATGAATTTTGAAATGTAATATATATCGTTCAAATATCTCTAATGAAATAAATAAAACAATACACAAGCTTCATAACAATGAATTCATAAATGTATTCTATTACATTTCACTAAAATGAGCGTCCATCTGTTTCAATGTAGACTTTTGTTCACAGATCATATTATTTATCGAATGCGTTATAAAAATTGCTTAAAAAAGATAGGATTTAGGTACGTCAGAAGCTTAAAGAGCCATCTTTATTTAAAATTTCCTAAGACCCCCTCATACATGTATTCACATAAAAGGGGAAATTCTAATAATAATATTTATTACTTTTATTATTTTTTATTAAATTCATTTTGCATTAATTTATATTTTTCAATAACTTATTTTATTATTTAATTCCATTTTTTAATTAAATTAAAATTTCATTAATTTATATAGTTATAATAACTAATTTTTAATTTAATTTAATTTTTAATTAATAAATTTGTAATGTTTGTCATTTCTGTGCAAAATACAAACTATTCATATAATAAAATACTCATATGTGTTTGTATAATGAGCTATAGGAACAAATTGGAAGCAATTTTCAACACCAACATAGATACTAGACATAGGTATTGCATATAATGCGTTGCATTGTTTTTATATTTAATGTTTTCTTGAGAGGTATATTTGAAACACGAATATTAAAAAATACTTATACATCAGAATAAACTTATAAATTATTTTATCAGTGTATTTTTCATTCCCTTTTCTACACAAAATATGATTTTATCATTACAATATGTATTTTTTATTTCAAATAATTGTATCAAACTTATGATAGCCCGGCGCCCCCTTTTATCACTAGGCCTTAAGTGTCACTCTGTATCCCCACAAAGTGAATCATTACATTTATTTTGCAGGTAGGGGATAAAACAATGTGTAAACGTCTGTTTAAAATTTTGTTCTAAGTGGCCATGGTATGTATGGGTGGTGGCACTGAGGTATGTCGCTTGCTTCCTGTTGTTTAGACGCCGGTTTATATCAAGTCAGTGGTAAGTTTAACCCTCTGCCTACCAGACTGGTCCGATGAATACATTGAAAATGACTATTCGAACCAGATTACGTATCATAAAATAAGTTAAATATAAACCATAGAGTAGTAAGGCGAATAAATAAGTTAAATAATGTTTTTATCAAGGTTTTGTAAAATTTCCGGTAGTTATGGGGTTTAAAAAAAGGGAAAGTTTGATATTTAATTCAGTAATAAAAAATAATGTAAATAATTATTATCAAGTTATATGATGTGATTTTATTTTTATTTTTAACAAGCATTATAATGATCACAGTTTTAACAATTTCGAATTTTTAGAGATTCTAATAAGACTTAACTGAATGCACAATTTCTTTTCCAAGGCCGCGAAGCTTTCTTAGAAGCGTTTTAGTGATAGTGGTTATCACGAATTTCACATATTTAGAGATTCCAATATGACGCGTTAGATTAATTCATTGATTTTTTTCTTGCTTTTATTTGGTGCGAAGCGTTCATAGACGTGTTAAAGTGGTAGCGGCTATAAATAATTTCTTATCTGTAGAGATTACAATACGAATCCATTGTTGTTTGTTTTGTTTTCTTGGACGCGAAGCGCTCATACAAGCATTATAGTAATGGTGAATTTAACAAATTTCATAATTTTTGAGATTCATATTTTGACATTAAGAGAAGAGAGGGGTGATGATGCAAAAAAATTGCAAAATTAAATGATGGGTTAAAAAAATGAAACGATTGAGAACGATCCCTTGAGTGCAACGATCCCTTCAATTTTCCCTTTTAAAAAAAATTCATTTGTTTTTAAATTCTAAAATTAAATAACTAAAAAATCTGAATGTTCATAATTTATTTAAAATTTTGTAAAACACACGGTTTGGGAATTAGCTGATTAAGTGTTAAACACGCCCAATGAACGTCTGAACCGGGTCAGATAACACGATTTTATCGAATCCACCCCGATAAGTAGAATTTTGAAGTTCGGGTCGGATAAAACCTGACCCGTGTGAGTCCTAACTCATATTTCTGGCGTTCTCTAACAGTTTTCCATTTCCCCACCTGCAAAATAAATGGAATGATCTCTTAAGCAGGGATAGTGAGTGTAATTTAAGACATGGTCATTTTATTAAGATCCCCAGGAATTTTCCCAAACCAATTTTCCCTGTCTGCCCACTGGATACAATCGAATTTTTTTAGAACGAACACCCAAGGACCGTTAAAATTTGTGTTTGCTGCAATCAAATTTCGTTATAATGGAATTACATTTCATTTATGAGGTTTTCTTCCGATGAATACCAAACTTTTACTATAACAGTAATTTTGTTCGGTTGGATTTTGCTCTAACGGAGCTCAAATACATTAACAATAATTATGTTGTGCATGTTAATTTGGGTACATTCAAATGCATGCATTTAAAAAATGGTTGGACCTTCTAAACTAAATCATATTCTAATATAATAGTTATTACTTTTTTGTTATTGAAAAACAATTTAGTTTCTTTAAGCAAATGTAAGTAATCAACTAAATTTTTTTAAAAGGAATTCATCGCGTATTTTCCTGTGTGGCGTTTGATGTGCAATATTTGAATTATTTTTTTTTCTTAAAAAAATTGCTTTTTAATCTTTGATTGTAGGGGTAAAGGACTAACGTCGATAAAACTACAAAGTAGCCTGCTTTGAGACATTCATTTTAATTTTAAAGTATATCATAGAATAACCATTTATTAACTATACGTAATTAAAATTAATTCAAAAATTGTTAAGCACATAATTGGTATTAAAAATGAGTTGATATAAATTGATGCTACAGTAAAATAATATATTTATGAACACTACAAAAATGAAATTTCTTTATTAATATTAGAGAAACATAATTTAGTATAAATCGCGTTAAGAATCTATATAGAATACGCGTATTTTCCTTTACAGAGCTAAACCGCTGAAAATCCATAAAAATCACAATAAATTCACAAATAAATTTTGATCGTACAAGAATGGCATTTTTACTGTTTTGCTTATTTCAACATGGATAAACTTGTTATAAATATAACTTATAGGACACAGGGACTGCATGATAACTTAAATTTCGGCATTTTTTTAATAACTATTTTGAAGTAAAATGATCTTTATATGATGAAGGACACCATTTGAAACATTTTTGCAATTGGAACAATATCTTTAAAACTAAATGCTTAGGAAGTATCAATTGGTTAACGATAAGAAGGGATATATTATATGTATATATATATACTAGCTGACCTTCCCGGGCCCGTGATAAAATCTTAAATAATCACTTTAAGTATATTCATCACAGGTTTGACTAAGTAATTTCTTACAAAATAATTTTCTCATAAAAACATAATGATTTTAGTAAAAACATAATTATTTTTCTTATGATGTTGCATACTTTATTCTATCAAACTATATAATGTGCCTATATTTAATTTATCTTACAAATATATTGGAGTTTTATGGAGTTTATTGGAGTTAATACGTTTATTGGAGAAAAGCATTAAAGATATATTATTATACATTTTCAGCCAATTCGTTAAGTAATATTAGCGTTTCTTGAAAAAGCTATAATTAAATAAAAAAGAAAACTGCCCAGTTAAACTGAGGGCATTGAGCTCACAGGCTATTCACACTCATTGTATATTGTACTCTTATTTCAAAGAATTTGAAATATGCCCCTCGAAAAATAAAGAAATCAACAATATATTAAGGGGGGGTCATCCCCCCGTTACCCCCTCATAGTTAACTAATGAACCCCTTAAACTAATCAGGGAAGTCTCTAATTACATTGAATATACATACAAAATATGAAGAAAATCGGATAATTCTGCATGAAAAACTCATTTATTCAAATTAAGGGGGGATTAGCCCCCCTTTCCCCCTTTATACTTAACCAATGAACCCCCAAAACTTTTCAGAGAAGCGCATTATCACAATGAACCTATATACAAAATTTGAAGAAAATCGGATAATTCTGCATGAAAAACCCATTTATCTAAATTAAGGGGGGATTAGCCTCCCCTTTCCCCCTTTAAACTTAACCAATGAACCCCCAAAACTATTCAGAGAAGCGCATTATCACAATGAACCTATATACAAAATTTGAAGAAAATCGGATAATTCTGCATGAAAAACTCATTTATCTAAATTAGGGGGGGTTACCCCCCCCCCCTTTCCCCCTTTATACTTAACCAATGAACCCCCAAAACTATTGACAGAAGCACATTATCAAAATGAACCTATATACAAAATTTGAAGAAAATCGAATAATTCTGTATGAAAAACCCATTTATCTAAATTAAGGGGGGTTAGCCCCCCGTTTCCCCCTTTATGCTTAACCAATGAACCTCCGAAACTAATCAGGGATGCGCCTTATCAAAAGAAACCTATAAACAAAATTTAAAGAAAATCGGATAATTCTGCATGAAAAACTCATTTATCTAAATTAAGGGGGGTTTCCCCCCTTTCCCCCTTTATACTAAACCAATGAACGCCCAAAGCTATTGACAGAAGCACATTATCAAAATGAACCTATATACAAAATTTGAAGAAAATGGGATAATTCTGCATGAAAAACCCATTTATCTAAATTATGGGGGTTTAGCCCCCGTTTCCCCCCTTTATGCTTAACCAATGAACCTCCAAAACTAATCAGGGAAGCGCCTTATCACAAGGAACCTATAAACAAAATTTAAAGTAAAACGGTTAGTTCTATCAAGAGTTATCGCGTTACGTACATACATACATACATACATACATACATACATACGTACGTACGTACATACAGAACCGGCGGGCACATAAGCTCTCAGGCTTTGATAGCCTGTGAGCTAATAAAAACGTGTGAAAAACTGACAATGGTAAGGGAGGTTTACTGGTGACCAAAAAGTTTCGCTGGGTATAAGATTTTCCCGAATTTGTAGAACCATAAATATATATATATATAAACTTATAAATAAATATATATATATATACAAATACATTTTAAGTGCTGATGAAATTATGTGAAAACGGCATTATGCTGAAATCTTAACGAATTTAACAAAAATTCTTGTGAATATTACAGACCGATTAAAAATTTAAAATAGAGCCCACCTACGATATGACCTTCTTTTTTCTGTATTTTTCCGATAAAGGAAAATATTTTGTGACTTAAACGAGCTAAACAGCATGACGTTCGGTAGTCGTAATAAAAAAACTGCATAAATGGTATTTTTTCCGCTGTCTGTACCCTAAGGAGTAAACTCTTCTCTCCAACTGAGACATCCTCCCAGAAATTAGTTGACAAAATGGAAAAAACTTGTTCCATTCTTGGGGACGTGTCTAAAAACAGTATGAGGCTTGTTTTTATAAAATGCCAAGGACGTCGGGGGCAAAGGTTGTTTAAATACCTATTTTCATTTTATTCGGAAGACAATCTTTTATACTTCAGTTTATTTTAAATTTATGTTTTGCACTTAAAGGTCTCGTGCAATTCCGGTAGCTAGGGACTGCAAGCTGGGATTTATTTGACGATATTTGAACGTACAATTTGATGGAGAGAAACGTTGATTAGGTAAGGACCACTATTTGGAAGTGCCACCATGTTTAGAGTTGCTGTTAAAGGAAAATATCTTCAGGAGAACATCCTAAAGAAAAAAAAAATGTTTTAAGTAAAAGAAAAATTTTGAAGGACGCGTAACTGAAAAGGTATGCAGGAAAGTGTCTAGCTCAGGAGCAAAATATAGTTTTGAAAGTGGGCATATATATAAATTATTAGTTTCAGCATTTAAATGAATGCCTGTTTTAAGGTTTAAATATATTATGTATATATGAAAGATATATTTAATATGTTGACTACAAATCCAAACTCTTTTAAAGCTTCGGATTTCGATTAAATTTATTATTATGTAAATCTTAAACATGGTCACTTTGTATAAATATATTGAGAAGACTAATTCTGGGCCTTCAGACACTTTTATGAAGACGGCTGCTACGAACATATTCGTGATTTTGCAGGAGTTTTAAAGTTTTAAAACCGTCTCATATATACTCTCATCATATACTCTATTTCTATATATATACATTATGTAGAAAGGGAGAGAATGCTAAATAAGTTTGAAACGAACTTTATTTATTTACCTATTGTAATGTAAAAAGTAAAGTGTTAAAAATAGCAGGAAGTAAGATTATGTTAATAACATATCATTAATTTTAGAAAATGTTACATTTTAAAAAAATTTTTAAGCAATTTCCTCTAGTAAGTCGTATAAATTTTTAAAAAGTGTAACTTTTTGCAAATTAGTGGGCTGAATAATTAATTAGCATAAATTTGTTTACTACCTTATTTTGAGCACTTTGCATTTTACATTGTCTTATTAATTGCCAGCAGGTAAGTGCGTTTAAAACTCTTTTGAAAACTCTGCCCCCTTGGTAGCTCGGAAAATGTCAACGAGGTATTCTAGTTCTTGTCAAGTGTTTGCTTCAAAAATGGATTATTTATCAGCAAGATGGAGCAACCCCTCACTGGGGTTCCATAATTCGTGCGTTCCTAGACGTAAATTTTCCGGGCTGATAGATTGGAAGGGATAGCGGCCTAAACGCTCTCCTGACATTTTTCTTTTGAGGCTATATCAAGTCCAGAGTCTTTGTCACACCAATTGCTGACGTTGAAGAACTGAAAGCTAGTATAAAAGATGCTGTGTGTACTCATATAGAAGGCATTTTTGCCAACACTTGGCGAGAACTAGAATACCGCGTTAACATTCTCAGAGAGATAAAGGGGTCACACGTTAAAATTTATAAGTATGTGGTCTTATTGAAAACTTTATAACACACGGCCCTTTCGGGTCATATCTAAACAGGTTTCACTCTAAAAAATGGGTACTCAAAATTGAGTAAAAAGTATTCAATTTTGAATACGTCACATACTCAAAATAGCTCCGATCCAAATGTACTCAAAATTGAGAAACACATGTACTCATTTTTGATCCCATGGATGTATTCAAATATGAACTGCTATGTACTCATTTTTGATCCCATGGATGTATTCAAATTTAAAAAATTTTATGTCGTTAAAATAAAATTTATAGGATAAAAACGAAACTTCCGAGTACAACCTTATGAGGGACAAATACATTTCGGCATCTTTTTTTTTTCATTTCTGAGTGAGTTTATAGAATTTTACCAACCCGTAGCGAGCGGATTCGAACCCATGATGTCCCGTGTACTAGCCCGATGACCCAGACCCCAGCGCCATGGGTTTTCGCTCAAATACTGTAACTTATTTGAATCGCGATGGATTTTTCCAATGTTTTTAATATTTTCTTTTCATAACTTTCAATAATTCGCTATTCTATTTGGTGCCTTATAACAGACAAATTTTGGCTTAGATGCTTTACACTCACGCTAAAAAAAAAAAAAAAAGTTAATCGGTTAAAAAAAAGAAAAAAGTCGCCAAATTTAGGGGATTTTTTCCTTTAATGGCAACCTAGCCATTGTATTAAGTTATTCGTTTGGCGCAGTCTTGGAAATCGCGCCAACCAAACAGTCGCCAATCTTTTGTTTACATTTTAGCGTGAGTGTAACACATCTGTTCCCAAATTTTAATTTATTTTGTATTATATGCATTAAAAAATTGTATTAAGAGTAATAATTGCTGCTTTTTGCAACAGTACTAACCAGTGTTGATTTCAGACATTTTTCTCCTGGAGGGATTTCTGTGGCTCCGGGGGGAAGGTGGGGGACATTGCACTTTTTGCTCATTAAAAGTATAAAATATCAAATCTTCCGGGGGGGGGGACATTTCAATTTTCCGGGGGATAATGTCCCCTCTGCGCCACTCCCTGAATTCAACAGTGGTACCAACATTTTTTTTTTCGAACATATACTTTTTTAAAATTATTTGCCTGATTATCTATTTATCAATTCTAATAAAAACAACAATTATATTAATCAGACGTGTTTATTACATGCTATTAAAATATATTTTTTTAATGTCTTATTTAATAGAAATTATGTAAATAAATTTTTTTATAATAAATTAAATTATTATATTTCAGCTATGCTGAGAGCTTTTGCGTACGGTTCGGTTAAACTAAATAGTTAAAAAAAAAAAAGATTTTTAAAGACAAATTTAAAATTAATGATCATGGGATAGGTAGGTTTAAATCTGGACTTATTGATTTTATTTAAATTAAATTAGTTTAATTTATAAAAATATAAGCTAAAGAAATAAATTAAAAACGTTATAAAGTTAAAAACTTTATTTTTATAAAAGTAAAGAAAAAATATTAACTAATTTTATAAATTTAAGGAAAAAAAATTATAAACTTTGTAAAATTATAATTTATAAAATAATAAATTTTAGCGTAATTCATAAATTTGTAAGCCAAATCAGCTTAGTTTAATACCAATTTGCATAGCTATAATTTGCAAAGATATTATGTTATGAAACTTTTAAATAACACAATATTACCTCACGTTAAAAAATTTAAAAAAAAAAAATTAAATTAGTGGGAAAAAAAAAATCATAATTTTGAAGTACTATCAAGGGGAAAAAAAGTAGATGTGTAAAATGTGAGGGGAAAAAAAAGAGTAAATATGTTGTAGTGGATCCACTTTGATGAAAATCCAGAACAACCAGATCCACTTTTCATTTCTCTTATTCTTCGTTTTTCCTTCAAATAATAGCTTTTTAGGCTCCGAAATTTCGTCATTACACATTCTGAAATATACAAGTATGTTAGGTTTGATCATATATTCATTTTTGATCCAAAAATACTCATTTCGAAATGAGTACATGAACTTACTCCTTTTTGAGAATACATATGTTCATTTTTGATCCAAAAATACTCATTTCGATATGAGTACATGAACTTACTCATTTTTGAGAATGCACATGTTCATTTTTGATCCAAAAATACTCATTTCAATATGAGTACATGGACTTACTCATTTTTGAGAATACACATGTACATTTTTGATCCAAAAATACTCATTTCGAAATGAGTACATGGACTTACTCATTTTTGAGTACTTCATTTTTTACAGTGTTAAAAGGGCCCGTACTCCCACCTGTGATTGTGGTGCAGAGGCATCAGCCGCACACTTCTATTTTAACTGCCCCCTTACAGCTCGCTGGCACATCCGTCGCCCCTCTTCTCCCCCTATTGGTTGGCTGGATAATATCCTCTTCCGCCCAGCACTTTTAAATAAACTGAAAAACATTTTTAAGTTTTTGATGGATCTATCTAACTTGACCCGCTCCTGAGCTAAGGACTTCGTTACTGGTATGAACATCATTCAATCATAAACCATCTTCACTGCTCAGTGTCGCGCTGGAAGTATGTCTCCGGCAGTGAACTACCTGTAATGAAAATTAAGATAGTATCACCTTAGCATGTCTATTTCCACCCCGCCCCTTGTCGCGTTTTCTGGCGGGTTCAGCTCCGGCTCTAATATGTATTTTTTAAGACCTTAATAAAGGAACCGGGAGGGACATCTATGCTCTACTGTTCTGGTTCCAAGTCTGAGCAGTCCCTCTTAGGCATTCAAATCTATCCACACAACCATATGTCTAATTATAATAGTTTTCGAACAATACATATTTATAATCAGGGCAAGACTTTTAGTTCACCTTATATATTGGCAGTTTAATAACAATACTTTTTTGTATTAAAAATGACAGGAAATAAGTTAATAATGAATAAATATGATTTTTACAAGTTTAACTTGCGCCACAGAGACTGAAATTCTTTTTGTGAGAACAAATGTATATATATATTTAATAAATACATGGTTTCATCATATTTACTCATAAAGAGTTTCCTGGTATAAGTGTTTGTTGTCACACGAAAATTTTCTTCTTCAGCGAATTCTTTTGCAGCTTTATGTACGGAAAACTATATTTTTATTATTAAATAATTTTCTGTCAGTGAAAAATGCCTTTTCAGTAAAACATTGAACTTACATGAGTTAATTAATAACTATTGTTTTAATGCGATACTGACTAACTAATTTTAAAATAAAAATCATTTTGGGCAATATTTTTTATACATTCCTTTTAATTTTAATAAAATAATGGCATAATAGACATATAATATGAGCAAAATCTTCAAGTAGCAAATTAAAAACCTCTGAGGTCAGGTAGATAATTTCCAAATATTTTATGGAATAACCATTATATATAAGATATATTTAAAAAAAAAACAGTCTCAAATAATCTATAATAAATTACTAGTTTCCAAAACTCCAATCCTTCGTTGAATACATTAGTTTAAAATATTTAAATTGTAAACATTAATATAGTGATCAGTTATTCCTAGTACAATAATATAACATTAAATTTCCTTACATGTAAATTGAAGGTTCTTTTGAACGCGATATATCAAGCTGCTTATTTTATAATAAAGACCATATCTATAAAGCTTCCTCAAATATTATTTTCTATACATTTCTTAAACAGCTTCATCTCTTAAGTGTGAGATTGCATTTGCATAGTTATACAGCCTCACGTCAACAATACTTCCATTTAAGTGGAAAATTGACTAACTTCAACGATGGAAACTTAATTCAAACTTTCTCGACACTTCATATTTCACCATTAAATCTTTTCAAAAAGGGCGGAGAGCATATTTTAGTTTAAAGTTAGTCTCACTTCAGTCTGGAATATAATTTACTAAAAACAGATTATTGATAGCAAAATGATACGATTAAATCTGCAAAATTATACTATTCTCTGAAATATCTACAAAACAGAATGCTTTTCATCAGATTTCATTCATTCAACTTATTCTTTGTAGAACGAAAAGAGGAACTGGTTTTCTTTGTTGAAGGTTAAAAAGAAAGATTGATGCTACGCGACTTCGGTCAAGTTTGAATTTTCTGGAGCCTAGTTTAAGAGAATTAAAAGATTAGTAAGGCAATGTAAAATATGCGGAAATATTTTCCATAGCTGAAACACTCCCGTTTTTTTTTTTAAATACCACTATTTGAGAATTGTAATGTTAGTTTTATTCAATCCCATATTTCCGTAATTAAGTTCAGCTAATATTTCAATTCGGTAATAGTGGTACTCGTAAAACGGGAATGTTGGCAGCTATAGAAAATATTCCAGCATAATTTCTAGCGCCCAAAGAATGAATAACAGATATATAAAAAAAACACATCCTGAAACATGGAAAATATAGAAATTCGAAAAAAAAAAAAAAAAACAATTGAGAAATAATCAGTGCTTCAAACTTGAACCAAACAGAAAACTATAAACTGAAAAATACTGTTATTTCGGATGGAATGGAACCTGAACCGAAACTGAACCGATTTTTTTTTCTACTCCAGAACTGTAAAATATTTTTATTTCCTAAAAATATTTTTATTTTTATTTTATTTTATTTTTTTATTTTACTTATTTTAGAGAATTTTAAATATAAGCACTTGACATAAAATATTTCTGGTATTTAACGTTTTGACACAAGATATGTCAAATGGTAAATTAGAAACTATACATACTGAAACTAATTAAACTGCCAAAAGTGAACCGAACTCAAATCGAAAACAGGAAAACGATAGAATCTCTTATTGCTGATGGAACGAAAGCCGGAACTGAACCGAAAAGTATTATTTTAAAGAGAACGAAAACTGAAGCGGAAATGAAATCTTTTATTTTATTTAATCCGAAGTGATGATTGGAACAAAAATTATTATAGTTTGTGGCCGTAGAAAATATCGCACAGTTTCATGTATTTTTATCCATCTTTGATATTTATCATTTATTTTTTTTTAAAATACTGCGACAGCTTATAAATATCCAAAGTATGTTTTATAATACATAACACACTATTGTGGAATAATAATGCTGTACTTTGCTTAGAAAATATTATTCATTCGGTATGATAGTAGTAATTGTTCGTATAATTATTGTTTATTAAAACAGGACTTCCACTGGTCTGTTTTTGTACTAATACCAGTATTTCTGCAGAAACTTTTCTGTGCTATGTTTTTACAACATTTGCAGTAAAAATTACCTTTTGGATAGGTTTAAAAAAAATTAAGAAAAATTATATATATATATATATATTTCTTACACATTGGGGTTGAAAAAACGGACCTGTTAAAAACTAACCTGTTAAAAATTTACCTGAGCCTGTTAAAAACTAACTTTTTTTACAATATATCATTATGAGTTTACATAAATAAAAAATATATAGCCCAGACTTTCCAAGTCTCCGGATTTTTGAATACCAGTATTATTTTAGAGAAAATGTTGTTATTTTAAATCGCAGAATGTCCCGATTACATAAAACAACATTTTCTGTAATAAAATACTGGTATCCAAAAAGCCGGAGACTTGGCAACTCTGATAGCCAATAATTATAATTCAATAGTTTCAAATCATTATCAAGTAATGTTAATAAAATTCGTAAAAATGCCTTTTTAAAGTTATAGTCACTATAGTTCTTTTTTGAGTGTGTTATAATGATGATTTTAGATTTAATCGATATTTAAATTTGAGTGTTTTCAGAAAATATACGCTACAGTGTTGCCATATGGATGACTTTTTTTTATTAATTGGAATTACTTGATTGGTACTACTTTTTTAAATAGCAATATTCTCCTTATTTAATGATAAATTAAATGACAATAAAGAATTATCAATTAAAAAAATCCCGCCCAACTAGCAACACTTATGGGCTATGAATTTAAAAATAATTTTATGTTTAAACGAATCAATCGTACTAAGCCTTTGCTTGTGGGTCAGATCTTGCGCCTGTTTTTAGGTAGATTTCGTAAGAAATACTACCTATTACGCTCTCCCCTAAGTGGGAATTTCTGGAAAATTTTTGCAGATCTACGTCGATTATGACTCCCAGAACCCAAAATCGCCCCCAGTTCTAAACTTTATCTATCTATCTATCTATCTGTCTATCTATCTATGTCACTTTTTTATGGACACGATAACTTCAATAATTCTGCACAAATCTATTCCAAACTGATACATGAAATCAAGGGGCATAAAATGTCGGTCAAGTTCGTTAATGGGCAAAATCGAACCAAGAGGGGGAAATGGGGGGGGGGGCTTTTTGTGAAAACAGAAAAAAACTCATAATTTCTTAATTATGATACGTATCGAATCCGTTTAAAGTTATTATTACTTCTAAGAAAAGGGCCAAAAATTTATGTATGAGAGATTTTTGATATCATTAAAAATGCCCTCAAGGGGAGGGGGGGAATAGGGGTTTCAAAAGAAAAAAAATGATAACTTCGTCAATTCACAAGATATAAAATCCGCTTAAATTTCTTATAAATCCTCTTAATATTATCTAAAACTTTTATATTGACAAGTTTTTTATAGGACCAACCCTTATAGCAAAAAAATTAAAAACAAAAATATCCCTGCCGGCTCCGCCTACAGACAAGGTAGATTTCGAAGTGGAAGGTCCGAACTGCCGCATCATGGTAAAGTTCATTTCTTCCGCAATTCCCAACAAATAGGCACTCCACGGTCTGTGTCTTCGAAATCTACCTGTGCCTGCAGGCCGAGCCGTCAGGGATTTATTTTTATTCAGTTGTAGCACAATTTACACAACATTTTCTTTCTTGTAGATTTCTCCTGAAAATATCCTAGAATAAGTGTATGTCAGAGTTGTTCAAAAATGGTACGAATAGAATAAAAAATAGTCCATTGGGATGTATATGTCCAAACTAGCAAAAGGGTTAATTATCGATGATTAAAAATATTCATCTTGTAAAAAAAAAAAAAAGATTTGATTTGTAAATTTGGGTTCTCTTCTTATTGTCCTCTTCCAGGCATGTCGGTTTCAAGAATAACTGTAAAATTTTAAAATTGTATGTTTTTAGATAATTATTCATTATATCTGTATATATATATATATTCCTATAATATGTAAAAATAAAAAAATGCACATATAAGATAATTTATACTTTTTACATGGAAATAACGTTTCGAAATACTCAAAATTTGAGATGTTGCAATTTTTGAAGTCACTAACATTATCATTCATATTTTGAAAGTTGGACGAATTATCGTAATGAATCGAACTTATATACAAATGTCACAATAAAAAATTTCAAAATGCTACTGTAAATATGATCATCACTTATCAAATAAATAGGGTTTACTACCACGTTTAACTCTGTATGTAACATTAAAAGAAACTCTAACAATGTATATGTTACGGTCAATATGATTAATCCGGTCATTATTAATAATAACCGGTTATTATTAATAATGACCAGATTAAACATATTGACCTAACATATACATTCACTAATTTATAGTATGTTTTTCAATGAATCAAAATTGATTTTGTTTGCATGCAAATCATGAAGCACAGTTAGCGATATTTTATTCTTACTATATAAGTGCATTTATTTATATTTGTCTCTCCATGCTGGCCATAAGAGACTTACAATGCATTTTGTTAAAAACCTTTATAATAAAAAGAAATAGAAATTATTCTTATCTCAACATTAGCATATAAAATTATAAATGAAAAATCTTACAAGACAACTTTTGAATAGCTTTGAAGCATATTTATCATACTTCAAATTTAAAGCTACGTCTGTATGCAGTCTCGAATTTATCACAATTCATTTTCTAGATGTTGTAAAGCTAAAGAGAACTCTGAGATTAAAGATCATATTCACTGATAGCATGAACCGGAAATTCCCAAGTTGGCTCAGAAATTGCATATTAGAAAATAACGCCGAGAGTGATTAGCCAAAATAAAGGATAAATTTAAGAGAAATAACATCAGAATATAGTGTAAGCATCCAATCAATGGTTAAGGTGTTTCTCAAAGGACCTGCTCAAAAACGCGAAACTTTTTGACACATTTTCTGACTCATTTTTAAACGCAAAAGCATAAAATTGCCAGACCTTACTGTTGAAGTGATTTGGAATCGAAATAAGTTTTCCTTTCTTTGATAAATAAATTACTTATTGAGTTATAAACGATTCGTGTCACGTGACAACACGTTTTTCGCCGTTCTCGCACTGAAAGATCGAGAATTTGGTTCAAAACGCGGACTTTGGTAGTTGTTTTCTGAACGATTTTCTGCCTTTGCCAAAAAATGGAAAACGTGTTTAGATTACATAGTTTCTGAATAAGAACACCAGCCAGGTTCCTGCATTTCCGAACAAAAATGAATTTTAAAATAGGTAATAAAGTACACAGTTTTTGATTTGAGAACAAGCTTAAGGGATAATTCATAATTAAAAATATTTTTACGAAAAAACAAAAAGCTGCTCTATAGATTCAAAAGTTTTCAACAAAGAATGTCTTAAATATGACAAATATCTAACTTATCAAAGCTATTACTTCATACTAATTTGAACGTACAAATAACACATGCTTTTGTTTGACCAAAGATCAGTAAATAATTGAAATTGTTTAATTTTTATACTGCATTTAAAATGTCAAATTTCCCTAAAAGGATATTCTAAACAATAGGTAATTCGAAAGTAATTTTCGGTTTACTACATGATACGAATCTATTAAATGGAATATGGATAAACAGGCTAGGAGAATTATCGTACAATAATTTTTAAATTACTTCCTAATTTTTTGAAATATGTGTCAAGCATTTTTTCGTGGTTTAACGCTTATCAAAACCAAAAGTAACAAGAATAATAAAATATACAAAAGCATACAAAGGCAGTTAAATCGTCAAATGTTAAATACGTAATAAATCGACGGGAATCGTGCTTTGAATGAATCAGAATTGTTATTCAGTTATTTTAATAAGTTGATATTTTATATTCTTTAATTTAAAGCACACACCCTGTTCTAGTTGGAAACTGGATGTTATATATTGTTAAGTTATATGATGCGAAAAGAAATGAGGCGCATAATAAATCACACATTAGTTATGTTTGTAGAAGAAAAATATTTTTGTATATAATCTTTCAAGGAAACAAAATTATTTATCTCAAATTATATGATACCTGAGGTTAATACGGCCAGAACTGTTGAATACGATCACTTGACAGTTTCAGTGTCTAATAATTTTTCTATGCCCGAATTGTGAATTTTGAACTGCTATAACATTTGAATGTCACTTTTTTGAAATGCTTAATTTGATTTTGAAATATTTTCATTTACATTCGATTCATTTGAAATAGAAATAGATTTCTGTTCATAAAATAGGTAAATAGCAGAATTACATTTACAGGCCATATTACCTTCAGAAAAGTGTGTTTTGCGAAATTTTAAGCTTACAAATGAAAATCCAAATTATCTTTTACAAAACTTGACGACGATCAAAAGGAGTAATAAACACATGTTTTAACAACTTTACCATAACCATCAGAATTTTAGTTTGAAATAAGAGTGGTCGAGTTATCCTCAGTTATTTTACATTTATGATTTTAAAAAAAATATGCTGTCAAATTCATTTACATGCATAAAATTCAGGCCAAAATTTTGCATAAGTAACTAAGTTTTGAATTTAAAATGAAAGTCAAGTTATGTAAAAGTAATAAATTTAGCATTATTCTTGTAAGATTTAAAACATGCCCTTGTACTTTTAAAATTTTATTTTACAAAGTAATTCTAACCATCTACATCCTTTGAAAGGGGCAAAATTTTAACTGTGATGTTATTATTACAATTACACAAAGTTTGCTAGTTGTATTAAAATATTTTACATTTGTCTAGATCAGTGACTGCGAACCATCGTGCCAGAAGGCAAATTGCCATTACTTTTTCTGAATAATTTTATTCGCCTATTTTAATCTCATAATTTCTTTCATTAAAAAATCTAAGAATATTTTTTTCGAGGAGATACTCTAAGAAATATTATTTTTTATATTAAGTGCAGAAATTACTGTTACCCAATTAAGCATCAGTTAGCTGAATTCTGAGTTTATATATTTGATAAAAGATAATTTTATTTCAACATAATTTTTAAAGTATGAAAACGTTTTCCAGGTATTTTAAAATTATAGCTTACAAAGTAAGTTTAACCGTCTATATGAAATTTCTGCTGGAACTAAATTCATTCCGAGTTTAAAACGTCAGATAAATACTTAGAAATCATTTGACTTCTAAGAATAATAGCACTTATGATAGTATTTATATTTATAGATATCAATATTTCAATGAAAGTATCATCATTTTCTAAAGTAAAAATTACAGAATTTAAACAATTTATTACTATCTTAAATTATTTTTTCGACGAGATGTTTTAAGAAATATCAATTTTTATATTATAGAAATTGCTGTTACCCAATTAACTGCATCAGTTAGCTGAATTCTGAGTTTATATTTTTGATAAAGACTAAAATATAATTTTATTTCAACATAATTTTTAAAGAATGAAAACAGTTTCCAGGTATTTTAAAATTATAGCTTACAAAGTAAGTTTAACCCTCTATATGAAATTTCTGCTGGAACTAAATTCATTCCGAGTTTAAAACGTCAGATAAATACTTAGAAATGATTTGACTTCTAAGAATAATAGCACTTATGATAGTATTTATTTTTTTAGATATCAATATTTCAATGAAAATATCATCATTTTCTAAAGTAAAATTTACAGAATTTAAACAATTTAGTACTATCTTGAATTATTTTTTCGATCGGATGCTCTAAGAAATATCAATTTTTATATTATAGAAATTACTGTTACCCAATTAACTGCATCAGTTAGCTGAATTCTGAGTTTACATTTTTGATAAACACTAAAATATAATTTTATTTCAACATAATTTTTAAAGAATGAAAACATTTTCCAGGTATTTTAAAATTATAGCTTACAAAGTAAGTTTAACCCTCTATATGAAATTTCTGCTGGAACTAAATTCATTCCGAGTTTAAAACTTCAGATAAATACTTAGAAATCATTTGACTTCTAAGACTTCATAGCACTTATGATAGTATTTATTTTTATAGATATCAATATTTCAATGAAAGTACCATCATTTTCTAAAGTAAAAATTACAGAATTTAAACACGCAAGAGTGACAAAATAATGGTAATCTTAAACTGATAAGTTAACATGTTCGTCTGTTTAACTTGTTTGTTGAACATGAAAAAGTTTACTGCCATCAAGAGTTTTTCATTATTCCAATTTCAGCAATTCTATGAACTATTTGAAGATTTCTTATATAATTATTGTCAAACCTTACAAAAAAATTTATTTTTTTTAAAATTTATATTTTAATCCCTGACGGAATAATCAAAATAAAACTGGATCTGATGATAGGAAATCACCCTATCCCACCCCATTTTAAAAAATCGCATCTTGGGCAATCAGCTTGAAAATTTCTGTAAAAGGGATTTATGCTTGTTACATACATAAATGAGTTTTCCAATAACACAAATATTTAAGCTATAAGAAATAATAGATGTTTTTATGTTTGATTCGTTACGCCTTCAAGTGTTTTTTTTTTTTTTTCTTATTTTAAAATATTAACTTTATTATTCAAACTGACAAAAATATGTACTGTAAAATGTAAATTTATTTTGTGATTCCGTATGAAGATAATTCTTATCAAAGTAATGTATTATTCATATAGTGAATTTATAACATTAAATTTCTTCATAACATTATATGTTGAGGCCAAAAATACATCACACAAATTTCCAAAATAATTACTTTACATTTCTTAAATAAAAAAAAAAAAAAGAAGCCAAAGATTCCTAATTCTCAACATGGTGATTTTTTTTGCAGGAAAATGTAATTTAAAATGTCAGCTTGTAAGCAGTTTCAATCAAGATATTTTATGTTTCAAAAATATTCTCAGTTTTTAATTATGATTCAAAGCTACTTTTGTCATCCAAAAACGAAAAGGCTTGCATTTAAATTAAACTTTTTGCTTTTTTTCATTTGTTTTAAATTTTGTTTCATGAGATTACAGAAAAACTTACGCATTTTCTTCATAAATAAAATATAAATTTATTTTTAATTTAGATATTTCTTTTATTAAAGTACTTCATTCAAATACAGAAAAACAACGCAACTTTTCAGATAATAAATTTGTCAATATTTACAGAGTTCATACAAAGTTTTAAAATAAGATGCATTCTTTATTGTTGAATTATATGATTTCCATGAAATTAATTTTATTCCTCCTGAAAATTGTGTATTATCATATTGGTTTCTTCAGAAAAGTATGTGTTGAAATCCCTAAATATATGATACAAATTTACAAAATAATTATTTTATATCTGTAAAAATTTTCACTTATTCTTATTTCTTATTCTGTTGACATTTTTTTATGAAAATTTAATTTAAAATATCAGATTTCAATCAATTTCAATCAAATAATTATATTTAAAAATATATTCCTAGCTTTTCATTATGTTTCAAAACAGCATTTGTTATCCAAAACAGAAAAGAAGGTTATGTATAGTTCTACCGCAATTTTCCAATAGATTTTTTTTCTTTATTTAATTTCAGAAAAATATTACGAATTGCTTGGCGGTGGGGGAGTCAGGTTAGAGTCCCAGAGTCTTTGGATACCACTTTTTTAAAGAAATATTCTGAGCTGAATTATCTAATAGTAGCTTTTTTATTATTATTAAACAAGGCAAAAATAACTTTACGAAAATAGTGGTATACAGCGCTTCTGGACCCCACCCTGGCTACACCACTGGTGCTTTCAAATTCTGAAATTTAAATTCTAAATTTAAAATTTAAAATCTTAACAAGGGGGTCATACGCCTTGGAAATTCTAAGGAATAAACGCACTTTCGAAAAACCCTGTTAAATTAAGTTTTATATACAGATGGGTGAGACAATAATACGAACACTCATGAAAAAGGGTGAAAAGAGCAAAATCTAGTAAAATATATGAAGAATGATCCTGAAACTTCACGTGTGTAAACAGCACAGTTGACATCATGTATTTCCATGAACATTTTTTCCCAAAACCCCATTGGGAATCGTCAACAAATTGTATAAAAACGAATTTCTTTTGGATAAACCTGTAAAAAGTAATGTCACTTAAGCTTTGAAACTTTAGCACATGATTAAGAGGCTTATTGTGATAAACTGTGTTTATTTTCATGCGTACAACATATATGCCCGTAGATAAATTAGTTTTGTCCTTTTCTCTGGTTGTCACTCTTGGAGGGATTACTGTGTTACTTTGTCTTTGAGCACTGTGCGATTGTGGCATACGCGGACGATGTCCTGTTAATTATTTGGGGTCCATCACGCGCTGCGCTAGAGCATAATGGTGGGATTGCCCTGAATTATGTTCAAAATTGGGCAACGCGCAACCATATTGAAATATCATTGAATAAATCAAAAACAATTACATTTGGCAAACCTAATATCTCAAAAAGGGACCCAACTTTCAAACTAAAAGGACAAAACCTAAAATCAGTCAAAACCTTAAAATACTTAGGAATTACAATAGACCAACATCTATCATTCCTACCTCACCTAGTAATAAAAAGGGAAGAAATTACTAAAACTACACAAAATTTATATAAATTTTCATCAATTTCGGGCAGGTTGCCAACTCATTTCTTTAAAATATGGTATTCGCAATCCTACAGCGTCAAATCGCTTATGCCTGTGGGGTTTGGTTCACGCGTATGAGACGGTCGCATGGAGTGCGTCACCTCTTGGCGGCGCAGAAAAAAGTACTCCTACTCATCTCAAGAGTGTATAAAAATACGTCAACAGCGGCATTACAGGTACTCACGGGTATCCCGCCCCTGGACTTGCAACTAGAAGCGGAAGCTGAATTTGCTAGAGCCACTAGATTAGGGATTTCATCAACACGTATTAATGCACAAACAATAGCCACAAAGATCTCAAAATATAAAACTTCACCAACTCTAGATCAAATAAAAACCTGTCCGGGTTCAAAATTCAATGGGGAATTCCATATTTTTACAGATGGCTCAAAAACTGCTGAAGGCACAGCATCGGCTTTCTGTGCTTATAACAATAATATAATTCATCACACGTGGCGTGCAAAACTTGACTCGGGCAATTCAGTTTTCCAGGCCGAACTACTTGCGATTGGAGAAGCTGTGCGCTGGGCTATGGAAGAGGATTCGGTCAACTTTCTAATTTCATCGGATAGCTTATCAAGTTTAATGGCTCTTTCAAAATTTGACATAGATAATTATTTAGTCCAGGAAATTTTAGAACGTTTAAATTTATCCTCCAAAAACTTCTTTTTTAATTGGGTCAAGGGTCATTCGGGTGTAGCTGGAAATGAACTGGCGGATCAATTGGCGCGGTCAGCAACAAACGATGAAACACTGGAAACAACTTTTCTTCCTGTACCACCGTCCACACTCAAAAGAGAATTAAAAAAACAAATCATAGACAGTTGGCAACAACGCTGGTCTACACCACAGGTGGGTCATTACACAAGAGACTTCCTTCCGGAAGTCTCGCAACAACTAGAAATACACAACAGATATCTATACCTATTTTTAACAAATCATGGACCATTTCAACAACACCTATTCCAAATTAACAGAAGTGACTCACCACTATGTGTCTGTGGATTAGAAGCAACATCATTACACTACATATTAAACTGCACTCTAACTTCACATTTCCATGTCAAAAAATCACCACAAATATCACTTAAAAACTGGATGCTATATCTCCTGGACCGTCCAGTTCTTCTCCAGCGCATTATCAACTGCATGAAATATATTGAAAAAAATGAATTTCTATTTTCAAATCCTCTTCCTCTGTAGTCGGGCAACCGCTTGTTCAATCTAGCAGGGGCCCTGTTTTCTCTGTACATATGTATATAAATAATATTGAATATAATAACTGTTGTAATGAGAGTTAACACCACACTATCTGTATATTATTAGTATTTGCATATTACTTGTAAATTTTCAGTGTATTCGCATCTGTATATTCATATTAGTATATTATTAATTGTATTAGAAGTATTTAACCAAGAATCTGCATCGCATGTAACCAAAAATCCTAAATATGAAGTCTGCACAGTACTTGTATATAGTCATATTCTGGAAATGGTCTAAACGTAAATAATTGTATAATCGAATTAATTATAATAACTGTATGTGTGCATCATATTTTTCCATATACATCAATTGTAGTAAAGTATTTGTATAACATATGCTAGCCAATAATAACCCATCATATTTAACCAATAATAATTTTAGGCATGGTGCTTGCACCGTATTTGTAAATATCTTATCTGGAAATTGTATATTCTGTATACATTGAAATAATAATAATAATCGTATGTATGAAAGTTTTAAAACATTATTATCAGACAAAATTCCAATTACTTTCACTACAAAAAAAATCACATGTAAAAGTAAAACTTCTGAGTAGAAGAAAAATATTCTATTGTATATTCTATTGTATTTATTGTATATTCTATTGTATCTATATCGTATTGTAATATTGTAATATTATATTGTAAAATTCTGTAACTGTGGTCTCGCTGGTGATAGAGGCGTGTCAGCCCCTCAGGATTGCACACAAACTCTAAGGCTTAAGCCGGGTTTCCTGAGGTGGTCATCCATGTAAAGATAGAAGAAAGTAAAAATAGGGAAAAGATACAATAACTTTTTCCGAGTTACCCATGATTCCATTCTTTAACTTTAGAAACCTCAGAAAACAATATAATTTAAAGAAGCATTCATAAAAACAATGTATCTTTTGCTACACTGATTTTTGGAAATGTTTCCGAATAGATTTTATAGTGTATTAACCAGTTTTTTTCAAGTTCGAATATCGGTTTTTAGGATACTGTTAATACACATTTTCAGCTGCATAATAGAATTTATACATGCAAGACTAACAAATTATATTAATGTTATTGTTAATGTCATTGCTGATAATTTATCATGTTTGTCTGTAAACATGTTTGTTGGATATGAAAATATTTACTTGAGAATTGATAGCATCCAATATATATATATATATATATATATAACATCTAACTAAATCTGAAGTTTGATGAAAATCCGTACATTAGTTCTTGAGATATAGTTATCGTGTTAGTAGTGTAGTTAATGTATATATATATATATATATATATATATATATATTTCTAGTTGAGAAGATTGATTAATGCAATATTAAGAACTACTCAAAAAGTTTCCGAAAATCAGTAGTAGTAAAAGAAATATTGTTTTTATAACTGTTTCTTTAAATACCGAAAATATATTGGTTTCTGATGTTGAAAATATATTGGTTTCAAATGTAAAGTACAATTTTCGGAATTGTATACTTTTGCTGGTGGATATATTATTACGTTCTTCTATCTTTACAAGTAGGAAGTACTAGATTCATGAAAAAATTCGACTTCAGGTTTTCGATGGATTTATACCTTCTTGAAGGTTTTGAACACGATTTGACTGTTTTTAAAAAAATTCTGTCTTTGAGTCTGTCTCTCTGTCTGTATGCCTGTCTGTATGTGACAAAAATTTTGTGGGCATTCTATCTCAAGAACTAATACACGGAATTTAATAAAACATTACATTCAGTTAGACCTTGATATAAATTGGTGCTGATTATTTTTTGGTGTAAATCGCCCAACAGGTGGCGCTGCTATGTTACATTTTTCACGATTTTCACGATAGCTATATCTCAATAACTAATGCACGGGATTTCATCAAACTGCAGATTCAGTTAGACGTTGACATAAATAACACTGATTACGTTTTGGTGTAAATATCCCAACAGGTGACGCTGCTATGCGACTTTTTTCATGATTTTCACGATAGCTATATCTCAAGAACTAATTCACCAAATTTCATCAAACTTCAGTTTCTATTAAACCTTTACATAAAGTGACGCTGATTACTTTTTGGTGTAAATAGCCCAAAAGGTGGCTCTGCTACGCTACTTTTTGCACGATTTTGACGATAGCTATATCTGAAGAACTACTGCACATAATTTCATCAAACTTCAGATTCAGTTAAGCGTTGACACAACTTGTTGTTGTTTAGGTTTTGTTGTAAATATCCCAACAGGTGACGCTGGTATGCTGCATTTTTCAGGATTTATACGATTTTAGCGGTAGTCATAATTCAAGAACTAATTCATGGAATTTATTAAAACTTTAGATTCAGTTAGACCTTGATATAAATTGGTTCTGATTTGTTTTTGGTGTTTGTGAAACTTATATGAGAGAGAAGAAAGTTTTGGGATTCGCACATCGGACTAATATTTTTCTATATTAAGAAACTTTTGTCTTTTTATACAGAGTTTTCTTTTTATCTTAAAACGAAGTGTCTTTCTTTTAAATTCAATTTTTTTCTCATTTGTAATTTAATTATTTTCAAGATATTAGGAAAAAAATACACTTTTCATTCATAAGCATTATATATATATATATATATATATATATATATATATATATATTAATTATAAATATTTCTTTAATTAAAAGACTTTCTTTAATTAATATAACTTGAATACAAAAATGATAATATATTTTTTTCGGGTTATAATTTTTTCATTATTTCCAGCCATTATTAATTTCAGATTACGTTTTCAAATAACGTGTATCCTTTACTGTCGTAACTTTGCGGTATTCGAAAAATTAATTTTATGCTTTCAGAACATTATTATGTTGAAACCAAAAATGTATCTCACAAATTTGCAGCAATATTTATGAAATCACTGAATTCTCCTAATTCATAGCACGATAATACTTTTTCCTGGAAAATGTAATTTATATTGTCATCTTGCAAAGAGCTTCAATGAAAAAGCAAATTCAAAAATATTTTCAGTTTTTAATTATGACTCAAAACTACTTATTCATCCCAAACCGAAAAGCCTTGTATTTAAATTAAACTTTTTACTTGTTTCATTTCATGGAATTTAATTTCATGGAATAAAAAAATACATATGTATTTTAATCATAAACAAACTGTAATATATTTTTTATTTTGGACATTTTGTTAATTAAAGTATTTTACTCAAATAAATATAAACAACCCTTTTTTAAAAAAATTATAAATTTGTCAATAATTTTACAGTTTATTAGTTTCACATAAAGTTTTGAAATGCTGTGTATTCTTTATTGTAAGAATTTTGTACTGTGGATAAATTTAATTTTATCTTTCGTGTAAACTGTGGAATTGCATTTCAAAAATAAAAACATAACTACAAACTTCACGAAATTCGGATGCAAATATAATTCAGCATGTAATCTCTTATCATTGAAGACAACAGAATAGAGAAAAATGTAAGAGCTTGAAAGTGATGAGCCAGGTAAGTAGAAAAAAATAATTTTCTAAAAAAATAACCTATATAATGAACAGTAAAATATAATGCAAAAGACATACACATATTCACACATTTTGTTCAATATTAGTTTGCAATAAAATTTAATGGATGTCTCTTTAGATTTCAAATGAAACATTCTTTCTGAATATTAATATTTTATAAGCATACGAGATAATTTACATATTTATTAAACGGTAAAATATACGTAGAATTACAGTACAATTTCTGTATTTTTACGGAATTTTTTCCCAATGCTTTAGTGAATGTGTCAGAAATTAGCGAATATGGATTTAAGAATATCCTTGACAGATAATACTGCTGAAAATCTAGTTAATTTTTCATATTCCCTAATGCTTTTGGATATATTTTTTAATATTTTCACACCCAAAAAAAATTTACATATTTTTACAGCACAATTTCCGTATTTTTACGAAATTTTTTCCCGATGAAATACTTTAGGGAATGTGTCAGAAATTAGCAAATATGGATTTAAGAATATCCTTGATAGATAATACTGCTGAAAATGTAGTTAATTTGTCATTTTCCTTGATGTTTTTGGATTTGTTTCATATTTTCATAATCTAAAAATAAATTTACATTCTTTGTCAGTAAAATTTCCGCATGTTTACAATTTATTATTTCAGTGTAGTAATAAAAACAAATCTTATAGATTTAGAGAAAATGAAAATCTAGTATTATTTGTCAATGACAATCTCAAAATTCAAGCCATGTTCGCAATACTTTTCGACTCGTTTCGGATATCACTTTCATCGGGAAAAAAATCCGTAAAATTCTGCAAATTGTACTGGCAAACAACAAGATATTTTTTTAAGTATATCAACCTTAAGTACGTCCGATAGCAGTTATTTTATTATCTTGCTGCAGCACGATTTACTGCACTACATTTACCCAAATAAAAAAAATATCGTGCGAATATAACCATAGATAAATGTTCAACGAAAATAATAAATTCACTATGAGATTTGAATTTTGTTTTTTATATCATAGATAATCACTTAATAAATTTTTTCATATCCTCTATCTATGGTAATGATTAAAAATGAAATATAGAAATGATATTTTTTCAGTGTATAATATGAACCTTAAATATGTCGGATAGCAGTTCTTTTATTCTGTTGCTGCAACACGATTTGCTGCACTATATTTGCCTAAAATGAAAAAACATCGTGCGAATATAACCATAGATAAAGGATATGAAAAAACGTTTTAAGTGATTACCTATAATTTTAGAAAAACAAAACTCAAATCCCATAGTGAATTTATTAATTTCGTTGAAATTCCATGTAACTTCCATACCAAATTTATCATTATCCACATATTTCCATTCAGCTATTTGCATATCAATTACAATTCATATTTTCAGATATTCAGCCCTCACGATATCAGTATTAAGTGAAAATTTAACAAATAAATATCTATATCAGAATAAATTTTGAATGTTTTTGAATTTATCATTGGATTTTGCTTTAAATTTTTTTTTTAAAAGTGCGTGTTTATTACATGGTTTTTAATTTCTCATATGATCATAAGTGTAAAAATAGAATTTTTAATCAATATTTGATTTCCTTTTTGAATGATGTTCAACAGTTCTGAAAAAATGCAGAAATTCCGATTAGCAATATATTATTTTAATATTTTTAGACCGAATACAATATTAATTTTGGCTATACAATTTTTTAATTTCTAATTTTAACACTAAACATACCGGAAATTTTACTCATGCTTCACAAAAATATTTCATACCAGAATTTTTATTTAAATTTATTTAATATTTTTTAAAACTTTTCTCTATGTAATTTGTGTTTTATTTATTTTATGAAGAAATTTATGGTTCAAATCGACATATTTTCTTTTGGTACTGGTCAAATGATCTGTTGTTGGTTATTGGTCCTAGTTCTACACTGTGAAAAAATTTCGGAACGTTTCAGGAAATTATCCTGAAACATTTCGCATATTTTACCGGAATTTGAAATTTCTTTATGTCCCACTTCAATTACGGCAATAATTCGTGTAATATTTTTGAAAGGTTTCAACTTTTCCGTAAACTACATTCTGCGCATGCGTACTTCATGATTTATGTTCCATTAGCCATTTTGATAACTAAAGAAGAATAAAAATAAAAACAGCTGCCTAGGTAAGTAGAGACAGAAGCAATCTGAACAAATGCCATACTTTGTTTGGATATCAACCGATAAAGTAAGTAGCTAATTTAAATCTTTTTATGCTTCATTATTTGAATTTTCATTTTATCAGTAATACGAAACTTTAAAATTTAATTGCTTAAATAAGACACCGAATAATAAAAAAACAGTATATTGATTATTTTTTATAATGCCTAATTATGAAATAATTATTCTTTGTAATAAAAACTGAATGTATCTGCCAATTGAGAAAATGCTTTTTATTAAAATGTATAGATAAGTAATGTTTCTCAATTTTCTTTTGAAATAAGCTTCCTACTATTTAATACGAGAATTGTATTAATAAGTTAAAAACATTGTGATATATACATTTTTTAAGATAAACATCATATTTAATTTTAAAAATTTCATAGAATTGCAGTACAATCCAATTCAGTTATGCTATTAAAAATTAATATTTTTAATAATTTATGAAATAAAGCATATTTAAATATGCCACAAACGGTGTTTATAATTTTTGTATTGCTTCATGAAATTTAGCCTTTTAACACTTTCCAACGTAGTTGAAATGTGTTTATGACATCGGTTTGTCTGCCGTCTGGCAGTCTGTCCGTACTCTAACTCCCGTAAATATACTCGGATTCACCTGAAATTTTTGTATGTGATTGGCACTTACTATAGCATGATCCCTATTGAAAATGAAGTGTGTAGCATTTATAGTTTATGTACAGGGGCAATCAAAAGTATTCAGTTACATTACGGTCAATGGAAAAAAATCATTTCAAGTGCATTATGATGATGTTACGCCATTCGAAACATGGAAATTGATATACAATTATATAGCGCACTAAAACATGCTTTTTCTAAAATAGGGTGTACAAAGCATTTGTTATTCATTTACAGAGTCACACAAAATAATTCTGTCACACAAGGTTCTACAGGAAAAAATGGTTTGCAATGTAATTTAGTTTCAATATTTAAAACATAATGAAATTTATATGTATTACTGAGATGCATTATAAATTGCTCACTGAATAGCATGGTGTGCATTGAGTTTATCGTTCATTTACACGGACACACAAAAGAATTCGGTTACAGTCTTTGTTCGATAATTACAGTATATGAGTGATAAAAGTGTTTTCAATTTTTGTTTGGATTTTTAGGTTTGACTAAGTGTCTGCATAGTACGTGGTGTGTATATATTCTGTTGATCATATACAGGGCTACACAAAGGAATTCGTACGTATTACTAACTATGAGAGTAAATTGCTTAATGGTATTTTTATTTGTGTTACGCATTTTCCTGTTCAACTATATTTAGTATACTAATAGAAGTTTGTGGAATATAAATAAATTCATATACAGGGCTAAGCAAAGAACAAGATATGTTGTCGTTTATGGTTGGTAACTGCTGGAAGTGAGTTTTAAGTTGCCTTATGCATTTTTTACCTTAATTAGATTTTATCTTAATATGGGGTGCGTACAAAAATCTTTAGATAATATACATGTCTGTACAAAAGATTTCGAGTGCATTTCCATCGATTGGCGAAAATTGCTATATGTGAATTTTTTAACTAACTAAATTTTATCACTCTATGTAGTATATATATCCAAGTCTATAGGTGATATACAGGGCTGCACTATATAATTTGACTACTTTTTTTACTAATATTTGGAAGGTAAATGCTAAAACTGGATTTTTAAATGTGTTAGATGTTTCCTAAACTATTTAATATCTTCTTTCACCTCATTTAACGGTGTAGTTTCGTTACAGTTTTCTAGATGTAATGGAAAGTGTTTCATAATCTATGCCTGATGCATGATTTTCCGTTCTTTTGTAACTCTTTAATGGATGCCGTTTACATGGCGCAAACACTAAAAATTCACAAATTTGCCACAAGTATTTTCGAATAGAAATTTTTGCTTTTATATTTTGGAGATTTTACACGTAAAAATTATTATAGAAAAATACTGGTTGTAAAACATCGTACTTTTGATATATATCGGTGCCCTTCAAAGGATTAATGCATTTGAAAATATAGAAAAAATGTTGGTGCTACAAGCGTTTTTCTTTCTTTATTTCTTTATGTATTTTTTAAATGAGTAATAAAATCAAGTCCATGTTCACATTTTGTTATCTTTCAAAAAAATTATATATTTTGTTAATCAGTTTTGGTACTTTCTTTAATTTATAAATTAATTAAAATGTCTTTTAAATACATCATTAAGCCTATGTTATATATAAATTGTTTTCAAAAATCTTATCCGTTGATACAACCATATATTGTCTTTTTTTCGTTTAATTAATTATAAACAATGATTTTAATAAATTTGTGTCTAGGGCAGTTGAAATAATTTTAGAATTTTTAATGTCCCACCTTTCCTATTTATAAAATATGATAGATGTAAAATAATTTTAATGTACTGTTTCTCTCATTTTATTATGTAAAATTTGGGAAAAAAAATAACACATAAAAGAAGTTTTTGCACGTTTTATACTTATCTTTTGTATTGCTTATCGAATGTTCTAGCAAGGATGTAAATTATTAAATCAGAAAAAAATTGATTAAAAGGAAATTTTATATTTTCTAAAAACTTAAGATTTTAATAAAGGAATAAAAATAATGTTTGCATTTTTAAAAATATAATTAACATTTTTACACTTTATTTACTCGCGTAAATCCGAGCTCGGAATTCAGTTTTAGCAAGTATTTTTTATATGTTTAGTTATGAGTTTCGATTAATATATTTTTGTAGTACAGCTTCGATTTTGTTACCTGATAAATAAAAAATAATATTTTCAGAATTAAAAAAATAAAGTTTCGAAAAAGGACGTTCTGTGAAACTGGAACATTTCAGTATTTTGATATGAAAGGTTCCGAAAAAAGAAATCAGCTGTAAACTTCTGAGAAACGATTAATAAACAAAATATTTGGGACAGTCAGCAATCATAATAAATCTTCACACTGTAAAAAAATTTCCGGAAGGTTCCGGAAAAAAATGGTGGCATTAAGATGCCACGGCTTTTTTGGCTGTTACGTTTCACAAAGTAGTGAAACATTCCAAGTTGGAATGTTTCAGCATTTTGATATGAAAGGTTTCGGAAAAAAGCGTATCGTGACGCTGAAATATTTTAGTATTTTGATATGAAAGGTTTCGGAGTATATGTTACGGAATGTTTCTGAAAAATTGGAATGTTTCACTACTTTGTTGTGAAACGTAACAGCAAAAAGCCGTGGCATCTTAATGCCACCATTTTTTTCCGGAACCTTCCGGAAAATTTTTTACAGTGTATGGTTGTTGGTATGTTTAGTTTTTATTACCAAGTAATACATTAGTTTTAAATAAATTAAAATTATGAAACATGATTTTTAATATAATTTTCAGGCAATAGTTTGCTTTAAAATCTATTACCACATAATTAAACCATAAATATATACTTGCTACAATATTGTAAAATAACATTTGCAGTAATGTAAATATATATGGGCATTGATAAGGAAAAATGACAGCATTACTACCATTGATAATAGATTTCGCAAGCTTCGTGATGACTCTTTCTTTACCTTCTCCAGCACTTTTGAATTATATAATAATTATGATATTGAATTCTAAAACATATTAAAGAAGAAAATGTAAAATGTAATTGTAAATGATTATATTTTTTTGGAAAAATACGATTTTATTAGTGTACTTTAAAACTTTTTTTTAATCAAAAATCTGGAGTCAGAACAAAAAATCAAGAAGCGATGAATCACTACGATAAAGAAAATGAAACTAATAAAATAAACAATACATAAAAAAAAAACTAAAAAATATTATTAATGTGATTCCAAATTACATGGAAAGTTTTTGCAAACACCTCGGGCTTTAACAAATTCTGTTTTGACCAACAAAATTTTGATTAAAAAAACTATTTTCTACTTTAAAGTACATTAATAAAGCGCATTTTTATAATTTTTTTTATTTATATTTTATTATAAAGTTAAATCCAGTTGTTTTTCTCGTACTATGAACGAGAGTTTCTTTAAAATTCTTTGAAAAATAAACTCATTTTTGAATTCGGATTTATCTTAATAATGTTATTACAGCAAATTTATTAAATTGGCTTATATAACTTTTAATATCGGTAGAATTTGGAGCAGTGTTTCTCAACCTTTTAAATTAGCTGCACACATTCAATTTGATAAGAATTTCTGTAGCACACCATTATTTTCAAAGTTCAGACTACCACCATTACTGTTCATTCTGGTTTATAAGAGAAGCGATAACAAAGAAGAAATGTATTAAAGTATCTGAGAAAAAGCTTATAATTAAAAAATAATAATAATGTTGTGTGCTCAGTATTTTAGAAATTTAGCAATTGTAAATGTTATCTTACTCAAGCATATGACCACTTACAAATTTCTTATAATGGTGGTATATTTAGTGTAATTTTGTTAATTTATAAGCAATTAAACGTGTCAGTATCGGTATGTGTCTTGTAAGAACACAACGGAAAGAATACATTAGAAGAATCGAAAATTCGGAGATTCTTCTGATAAGTATAGCCAAATTAGCGCTTTTTTATTCAAAATGCCTACTAGAATTTTCAAACAGTCACTTTTGTTTTAAATATGACAGACATTCCGTAATTACATAAAACAAAAATTACTATTCGGATATTCTGGCAGATATTTTTATTAAAAACATGCTAAATTATCAATGCTGATTACCACAGTTTACATTTTTTTTATCCTAATAGTAAAAAGGACTGGAATACTGGTAACATTTTGTTTAACACTAGAACCGCCATAACGGGTCATTTTGACCCGTACCAAGTGAATAAGTGTCGATTCAAACCAGAAATGTCTTCATAAAATAAGTTAAATATATGCCGCATAAAAATAAGTTAAATAAATACATTAAATAGTTTTAAATTAAAATTCTGATGTGAAATATTTTTATAAAATTTTAATAACATTTTCCGCGGTTCTAGTGTTAATCTTAGATTTGTTTAACTCTAAGTATTGGTCTTGTCTTTTGTTACTATAAACAGTCAATAAATATGTTATTTTTATTTTCAGATGACCCATAATGTAAGTTCGAAATTCAATTGTATTTTTAATACAAAGTTTATTAAAATTCATAATCAGTTTAATTCTATCTCAGCACACTCAATGTATTCTCACGGCGCAAGGTGTAAATGTTTCTAAATATAGCTTATAGGACCCAGGGACTGTATAAAAATTTCAATTTCATAAATTTTACGAAAAATAATATTTTGACGTAAATCGCCTTTAATATGACGGAAAACGACATTTGAAATTTTTTTGCAATTGCAACATACCTCTAAATGTATGGTTTAAGACTTAGCTGCTGTACAACTGTAAGAAGGGACACCCTGTATGTATATATACAAAGAATGAGAGATACATGAGTATGAATGAATGACAAATCGTTGATTGTATGATATCTTATGCAGTCTGTAATATTTTATTCAAAATTTTCGATCTTAGATATAGTATAGATATGTTTTCTTTTAGCATTATTCGTAAAATAATACAATATGAATATTATTTTCAAGGAATTCTGTTTTTGTTGGTTAGAAAAGCTTTTTCACTCCGGAAATACATTTCTATTTTATTCAACTTGGGGTAATGGGAAATAAACACCAGTGTTTCTTCGACTATAAAAAAAAAGAGAAGAATAGCACATAAAAATATATATTCTCTCCTATTACATTTATTATTTTGAATTAAAAGCAATTATCTCTATAAATCTGTAGGTATTTTGTTATCGGAATATGTTTTACTTTAAATTGAGAGACTAAGATTAATAGATCGGTTTTCTGAAATGTCATAATTAGTTTTATATAGATGGGCTGACGTGCAATAGAACAAAAAAAAATAAGGATTATGAGGCAGTTTAGGGTTCAAAGCAGGCTTTTTTTGAAAAAATTGTGAAAAACGTGTCCCCGTATATGCGACGCAGAACCTAAATTCACCATTATTATCAACAACACAAATGTCTGAAACTCCCCAAAGAGAATTGTAAGAGTTACTGCATTAATCATTGAAAAATAGGCGAATTTAATTATGCCAACTGTAGCTTGCTAACTTATAATTAGACATTTTATAAAATGTTAAACTTTTATAATTACGGCCTCAACTATAATTTGGCACAAAAACATATTTGCCGGTACATTCGTCGACGTGAATTCACGTCATTTGGATATCTGTACTCCACTTTCAGGCGTTCACTTTGCATTTTATATGTTACATTATTTCTCAACACGAATATGCTCAGTATTCGTATTTACTCAATCAGTGTTACTATGAATATAAATACATAGATAAGAAACTTATTAAGATACATATACATTAGATATCGATTAGATACATATCCATTCGTGATAATAACAATTGTAGAAAAAAGGTTTTTTTAAAAAATGCAATAATTCAAGTGTAATACCCATGAGTTGGGTTTAGTTATAAAAAATCGTAAATATGCGGTCGCGAAATTGATAAGAATAAGTATAGTTTTTGTAGATAAATGCTTTTACGGGGATATAACGACTGATAAATTTATATTAAGTCTATTCTGTCTATTAAACATACTCCTTGGTACATTTTTAAAATCATACCAATCATTTGTAAGCACATCCGGGCCGTCTAGATTCCATTTTTATTTCATTACTGAATATGAGATTCAGTCACTTATCATATATTCTAATACGAGCAAATCCTGTGTGTGTGTGGTTATATATATATATATATACACAAACAAATTTTATCTAAAAAACGGCTCAAACGATTTTTATTAAATTTTGTATCCTACCATTTTGGATTACAAGAAAAGAATTTGGCTAAGTCCCATGTTCGAGAAAATTCGATTAGTGGATAATTTTTGGGTCATTACGGGTCAAGCTAATTATATCTAAAAAACGGCTCTAACGAATTTGAATAAATTTTGTATCCTACCAGTTTTGGGCACAAGCAAATCATTGGGCTATGTCACATGTCCGAGAAAATTTGCTTAATAGGTCATTTTTGGGTCACTGTGGGTCAATCTAATTTTATCTAAAAAACGACTCAGGCTATTTAGACTAAATTTTGCATCCTACGGTTTTCGGGCACGAGAAGACTGTTGGGCTAGGTCACACATTCGAGAATATTCGATTAATGGGTTATTTTGGTCATGGGTCATTATGGGTCAAGTTATTTTTATCTTAAAAACGACTCAGACCATTTGAACTAAATTTTGTATCTTACAGTTTTAGGGAACGAGAAGACTATTGGGCTAGGTCACATGTTCAAGAAATTTCGATTAGTGGGTCATTTTGGTCATGGGACATGATAATTGAACTCAAAGCTAATTTTGACCGATCATAGCTCGGTCTTCCCTTCTCATCACCTAATGATATACGCTGTTATCTCACTGTAATCGAGTTCTTTATGTTGTTGTTTCAAGCAAGGGAATTCAGATATCTTACGATTTTCATTTTTCTCAATTACAAAATTCTTCTGTAAATAGATATTTTTATATGTATTCGTCCTGAAACTGTATTTTTTATTTGCGAAAAAGAATAATTAGAAGTTAAAGCTACGTTTCTGATTTACAGGCCTTCACGGAAGCTAGAGTCAGCACCCATATTTCACTCCCGCTGCGGCAAAATATGTCCTTCTTGCCGGAGCCATACTATTTTATAATTCTGTCTTTGATTTTGCTGTAATAAAAAAGTGTACTTGCTTAGTTAACTAAATTCTTGCGCATGTACGTCTCCCAAGAGATAATATAATAATACAAAATATCAACAAATAATGCAAAAACAATGTTCAAAAAAGTTCTTTTAAAATGCTAAATTTACGTGATAATCAATTCAGATCAAAATCATTCGTAATATCATTATACAATTATAACTGATCTGCGCAAGCGAATCTTTTTGTCTACTCAAATGGTAAACATTTGTCGTAACTACTACTAAACTGTTCGGGCGATGACTGTCTAATTCAGTGATAGGTGTCATAGCCGGCATCTTTCGAGTAAAACATTGCGATACAAATCCTGACCTCGGGAATGGTTATAGATTATAAGTGCTATACTAGATTAATTTTAACACAATTATTCAAATTGGTAAAGAAATCATACGAGTTATAATTTTCCAACTGGAAGAAAAATGTCCGGGCCAGGATTCGAACCTGGGATCTCTTGGCTGAAGCTGCCATGCTCTACCAACTGAGCTATCCCGGTCGAATCTGGAGGGCATAATTCATCCAGTTAACCTTATTGATCATAGCATCTGGTCTGATATTTTAATCAGCTCAACAGATTAGATCGCAGGTAATGAAACTCCAGTAAACGCTGGATACGTGATTACACTAGATTAATTTTAACACAATTGTTCAAATTGGTAAAGAAATCATACGAGTTGTAATTTTCCAACTGGACGAAAAATGTCCGGGCCAGGAATCGAACCTGGGATCTCTTGGCTGAAGCAGCCATGCTCTACCAACTGAGCTATCCCGATCGAATCTGGAGGGCATTATTCGTCCAGTTAACCTTATTCATCATAGCATCTGGTCTGATATTTTAATCAGCTCAACAGAATAGATCGCAGGTAATGGAACACCAGTAAACGCTGGATGCGTGATTAGACTAGATTAATTTTAACACAATTATTCAAATTGGTAAAGAAATCATACGAGTTATAATTTTCTAACTGGAAGAAAAATGTCCGGGCCAGGATTCGAACCTGGGATCTCTTGGCTGAAGCTACCATTCTCTACCAACTGTGCTATCCCGGTTGAATCTGTAAGGCATAACTTATCCAGTTAACCTTATTGATCATAGCATCTGGACTGATATTTTAATCAGCTCAACAGAATAGATCACAGGTAATGGAACTCCAGTAAACGCTGGATGCGTGATTACACTAGATTAATTTTAACACAATTATTGATCAATAAAGTTAACTGAATGAAATATGCCCTCCAGATCCTAGTCTAATCACGCATCCAGCGTTTACTGGCGTTCCATTACCTGCGATCTATTCTGGTGAGCTGATTAAAATATCAGACCAGATGCTATGATCAATAAGGTTAACTGGATGAATTATGCCCTCCAGATTCTATCGGGATAGCTCAGTTGGTAGAGCATGTCAGCTTCAGCCTTGAGATCTCAGGTTCGAATTCTGGCCCGGACATTTTTCGTCCAGTTGGAAAATTACAACTCGTATGATTTCTTTATCAATTTGAACAATTGTGTTAAAATTAATCTAGTGTAGTCACGCATCCAGCGTTTACTGGTGTTTCATTACCTGCGAACTAATCTGTTTAGCTGATTAAAATATCAGACCAGATGCTATGATCAATAAGGTTAACTGGATGAATTATGCCCTCCAGATTCAACCGGGATAGCTCAGTTGGTAGAGCATGGCAGCTTCAGCCAAGATATCCCAGGTTCGAATCCTGTCCCGGACATTTTTCGTCCAGTTGGAAAATTATAACTCGTATAAGTGCTATAGATGTAATGCACGGGCTTTTATCATTCTTTAAACATCATGAGTGCCCTATATTTAACATTAAAACGCACGCCGGTATCAATTTAAGCTTATTTCATGCTTTTCAATTTAAGTTTTTTAATCAGTTCTCAAAATGTGGCACAAAAGTTGTTGGCCATGAAAGATTACGGTTTGCCTACTGTTGGTAGAATTCTTTGACGGCCAAGAACTTTACAAGAGCTATTGCAGAAATGTTGTTGCGACGTTGAAGAAAAAATCGAGTGGTGTTAACGGCAACTCGGCTATCACATAGAAGTTGAACCTTTTACAAATCACCAGCATATGACGCGTCGACCGATCACATTGATTAGATTATGCTGGATACATTGTTTAATTGTCAATGCGTTGAAATATCGTCAAAGTTTTTGATCAATTCCAAAATCTTATAGCTGCAGCGGAAGTATGAAAAGTTGAATTTCTGAAATGCTCAAAGATAAACTTTCCAGCGACAACTAAAGTGTAATCTTAATTTTTATTTCAGAATTAGAAATAATCAATGCCACCTTGACGACATCAAAAGTTCGCAAATTAACTTTCTCAACTCTATTTTGTACAGGCTCCACACGCGATTACCTAGTATATCTAAAAACACAAATAAAGATTGGAAAACATAATAATTTATTCATACAAAATTGAATGAATGTTCGAAAAAAGCAATCATCGCAATCATATATTTTTGGGGCATTTTGAAGATCTTTGTGAAACTGGTCTGAAGGCTTAGATTACAGATAATAATTATAAATTTTAAAGCATGTAAGTTACATTCATTCTGAAATTTATTCTTAAGTTAAAATGTTTATTTAAAAAAAAAAGATATGCTTCATTAATAAGCATATTTTCTTAAGAGAAGTATCAAATTCAAAAGAAATGATTCACTTATGCATTAATATGTAAGAATGAATTATGCATAATGCATAATTTTCAAAACACTTTTATCAGAACTTAATAAGTTTCATTGTAAAAAATCGATATGTATTAAAAAAGTAGAACAAGCTAGTCATTATCTAATGTTGGCTCTATTTTGAAGACTATGTATTTTAATACAATCAAAAATGCTGTTCTAAAGGGATAGTAGAAATTTAAAGTCATAGTATAAGGACCTATAAGGTATTCCTAAAAATATAAAAATGAATTCATATTCAGATGTGTTTGTTTTAGGTTATTATAACGTTCAAAAAACTAATTTAATAATTCACAATGTTTTCTTTTATATTAGAAATAATACATATATTAAATTGAAACTGAGTTTTGAAATAAACGCCTGAAACCTCCGTTCGTTTTAATAAATTTGCATGTGTTATCTTTTCAAAATTTTCTAGCGTGAATTCAGATTAGAGACGTATTCTCTATAAAATCATCGTTGAAGGCTTCTCAGCTCAAATGAGGTTTTCGCCTATTTACAACATAGGCTTTACAAAACAAAATACAGATTAAAATAAATGTGGTCAAATTGTAATCCAATGAATTGCGATGCTACCAGAAAATTTTGAATACATCCAGCTGTTAATGTAATGTACGACGTACAAGGTAAACATTTTAGTCAGTACACTTATTAGAAGTTTAGGAAATATAGAAAACAAATCATACTAGATAGTGATTAGCACGGATATGCATGGCTTGCGTTGAGGCGATGTATTTGTTAATTATAGAAATCTGCATTTACCATATCGTTCTTCCCAAAAAGTTCATAGCGGCTCGCTTTTCACACATTCTGAAGTAGTATTGCGAATCCAGAAAGGCAATAAAAGATAACTGCCCAATTAAACTGACGGCATTGAGCTCACAGGCTATTCACACTAACTGTAAATTATATTCTTATTTCAAAGAATTTGAAATAAGCCCCCGAAAAATGAAGAAATCGACAATATATTAAGAGGGGGGGAACCATCCCCCGTTTCTCCTTCTTATAATTAACCAATGAACCCATAAAACTAATCAGAGAAACGCCTTACCACAATGAACCTATATACAAAATTTGAAAAAATCGGATAATTCTGCATGAAAAATCCATTTATCTAAATTAAGGGTGGGTTAGCCCCCCGTCCCCCCTTTATACTTAACCAAAGAACCCCCAAAACTAATCAGAGAAGCGCCTTATCACAATGAACATATATATAAAATTTGAAGAAAATCGGATAATTCTGCTTAAAAAACCCATTTATCTATATCAAGGGGGGTTAGTCCCCCCGTTCCCCCCTTTATACTTTACCAGTGAACCCCCAAAACTATTCAGGTAAGTGCCTTACCACAATGAGCCTACATACAAAATTTGGAGTAAATTTGATAATTCTGCATGAAAACCCATTTATCAAAATTAAGGGGGAGTAGCCCCCGTTTCCCTCCTTTACACTTCACCAATGAACCCCCAAAACTAATCAGGGAAGCCCCTTACCACAATGAGCCCATATAGAAAGTTTGAAGAAAATTGGATAATTCTGCATGAAAAAACCATTTATCCAAATTAAGGGGGATTAGCCCCCCGTTCCGCCCCCTTTATAGTTAACCAATCAATCCCCAAAACTAATCAGGGAAGCGCCTTATCACAAGGAACCTATAAACAAAATTGGAAGCAAAACGGTTATTTCTGTCAAGAGTTATCGCGTTACGTACGTACATACGTACATACATACATACAGAACGGGCGGGCACATAAGCTCTCAGGCTTTGATAGCCTGTGAGCTAAAAACTAGACAAGAGAAGAAAAAAGTGAGTAGGCTCCTTCACATTCGGGAAATCGGAACATACAAATACTATACACAATTTCGTATCACCACATTAAATTTGTAAGAATTAAACAGCTCCAAATTTATATAGTGTGGGGTTATTTAAACTACACTTGGGTCTTTATCAAATACGTTATGCCAATCAGATTTTTTAAATGATCAACAATATATATATATTTTTAAACACACTACTCTAGTAGCTTAAATATAGCAAAAACAGAAAGTGTGGCTTAATTATTTGCAAGTTTTCAGTGGTAAATAAATTTTATCGGACTCTAGTGTCAACATATATTAAGAAGCTAGACTATCTAATTGAGTAATTACTTTTTATAAAAAGTCGAAGAAAAACATCATGTGAATTTTTGCAATTGTAATTAGACGTTAATTATATGTACGGCTCTTTAAAAATACTCTTACAAATGTCTTAATCATCAATTGGTTACAAAAATTCCAAACTGAATGCATAGAGATCAAGGTTTTAAAAATTAAAGACTCTTATTGTTTTTCAATGTTTTAAAATTGCAACACATAGTAAGGAATAATACCATAGCTATGAAAATTTAAAAGAAGTTGTGTATTCTCAAAAACCGGTACATTTTGCGAGACGTGTGGTGTAACCTTTAAAAATCGGACATGGCCCCACCATTCAGAAAACACAACACGGTCTTCAAATGATGAATTTTTTGTTTCGAGGGTTTCAATCGTTATTTTAGCTGTTTCGCTTTGAAGTAAAGCAAGAAATTAGCGTTTTTGAATGACTATTGAATGATGAAAACTATCACTGAGGTATTCATTTTGGCATTATATTATCTGTCAGCAGCTTTGAAGGTTTTCGCATTCTTACCATCTTGTTTGAAAATGAACCGCAATAATCTAGGAAATGCTCATTTTCCCAAATATGACATACCGTTTTCAGCCTTTGATTACGGGACAGGACATATACGTCCCAGTGGATTATTTCATTATTCTATTCGTACAAATTTTTGAAAAGTAATATATGATTAAAATAGCATATTTTCAAAAGAAATTTACCACAAAGGCAACGTTTTGAAAATTGTGGTATGATGGAATAAAAAAAAAATTGCTAGTTCTGACGTGCAATCAAAGGGTCAATGTTCCATAAGAAAAAATAATTAAATAAACCATACACTAAAACATTAGTAAAAAACATATAAAAGGCAGTGACTCTACTCGTTTGCTTAACATTTACATATGTTCTTAAATAACTATTCTTAAATATAGACTAAAGGAAAATAAATAAATAAAGGTATTCAAGAGATAAGACTGTAAAAAAAAAAAAAAAAAAAAAAAAATCTGTTATTTGCCAATGAAATTTCCATATTATTGTGGAAATTTTCTTCCGGTGAAAATCAGTAATGGAACAGCGATTCAATTGTCACAACTTAATTTAAATAGCTGTATTTAATAAGAGATTTTTTTAGATTTAACAAGGCAAAGAATATTAAAATTTAGAGGTGACAATCGGCCCACTGGTGCGAAGCTGTTCCACGACTGAGGAAAATGATTTCATAAATGAGTTCAAAATGTTGAACACGAACTTGCAAATACCCTTGATAGATAACGGTGCAAAATACCTAAGTAAATTGCCATTTTCACTAGTGTTGCATGATTTATTTTCATTTAAACGCAGCAGTGATGAAACAGTTGTGCACCTTTTGGGCGATTGTCACCACTAAATTTTAATAGTATTCTTCGTCTTAAAAAACCTCAGAAATTCTATCTGAATTAAGACGAACTACACTGCTCAAAACAATTAAAAGATATTTGAAGTTTTATATAAAATAAAGATATAAACGAATTTTTTTTTGCCGAAAATAGAAGAAGAGAATCACAAATGCAAATTTTTCTGGTTTTCAAACTGTGGGGTATGCAATTTTTGAGTTCGACGTCAAAAACGTCGCTTCAGCGGCAGCGAATGAAATTTGACTTTCAACTGGATAAAAGAGAATGAAGACAAGGATGATCGGCATTCAGTGATTGCTTTGTTTCGAAGAGTACGAAGTCTCAGCGAAGTCATTTGACAGATTCAGAAGCTTGGAGAATTGTTGGTAGGTTAGAAGGGGGCCAAACTCAAGCCGAAGTAGCGCAAGCCATTGGAGTGTCACAAAGTGTCATTTCCAGGATCTGGAACCGTTTTTTGGAGAGTGGATGTGCAGGCCGAAGACCAGGGCAAGGTCGTAGACGGGCAACAACGCCCAATGAAGATCGGTATTTAGCGTTAACAGCTCGGAGACACCGAAACATGAACGCTACTCTTCTCCAACAACACCTTCGCTCGGCTACAGGCACCACGATTTCAACTCAGACTGTCCGAAACCGGCTCCATGCTGTAGGTCTGTATGCTCGCCGACCGATGGTATGTGTTAGATTAACATCAAGGCATCGTCGCGACCGCAGGGATTGGGCAACCGAACATGTCAACTGGAGAAGAAATGAATGGAGCAATATTCTGTTTTCTGACGAGTCCCGTTTTTCTGTGCATCCGGATAATAGGCGTATTTTCATCTGGAGGGACCGTGGCAGTAGGAATAATCCTGCGTTCGTGCACGAAAGTGTCAGATTTGGCGGTGGAGGAGTGTTGGTGTATGGTGGCATCTCCATTGACGGACGCACTGACCTCTACATCATTCGAGATGGAGCTCTGACTGGTCGCCGATATAGGGATGAGATCCTCAGACCTATTGTAGTCCCTTACGCTGCAGCAATTGGAGATAACTTCATTTTAATGGACGATAACTGCAGGCCACATCGTGCAAACCTGGTGGAGGATTTCCTTTTCGAGGAAGGAATCGTTCGAATGGAATGGCCAGCGTGTTCTCCAGACATGAATCCAATCGAGCACGTTTGGGACGCTCTAGGAAGACGAGTTTCTGGCCGCCAACAACCCCCACAAACTCTCCAAGAACTGGAAAGAGCTCTTCTGGAAGAGTGGGACAGAATACCCCAACTCGTCATTAATAGCCTCATTGAGTCCATGCCTCAAAGGTGTTCAACGTTGCTGGCCGCCCGTGGAAACCATACCCCCTACTGAAAATGATTTTCTTTGAAGAAAACACCTTTTCTTATTATTTTTTTCTCATATGCACAAATTGTGTTTTTTTCCTTTTGTACACAAATGCGCAATAAAATGCATTTTTTCTGCCAAACATGTGTAATTTATTCTCATATAACCTACTATGTCTGTCGACCATGTATCAATCAGCTAAAAAGTTTCCCAGATACAAAATCCACCTAAAACTGCAATATCCTTTAATTGTTTTGAGCAGTGTATTTAAATTTAGTAGTATCAATTAGTTGTCGGCTGCGCCACTCTCCATCCCTGTACACAGTAAAAAAATTCTGTATTTTGCAAGCATAATGTACGTATGTTTACGCGTAGATTTACAGTAAAATATAAAAATAACTCCTACAGCATTCGTGAAATAGGCAATTTAACTGGATTGATTTTAACACTTTTATCCGTAAAGGATATTCTCCAACTATTCCTTCGTTAAATTATAACGCATTTACGAAATTTCACTCATCGTTAAAAACGTTTCCTTAAAAATTCGGTCATTGTACAGACAAGAAACGATTTCACAGGGAATAAGAATGCGATGCTTATAATTTATGAATTAAAATTTAATTTACAAATTATTGAATAGTAATTTTAGTTCTGTTTAGTGTAAAATGTGAAATAATTTTAATTACAGATTTTATCTTGATATCGCAAATGAAATTCGCACATACTTTAAACTATTTACATTTAAAACATAATTACAAGTTATGTTTCCTTCATCATTATTTTAGATCGATTGAAGCACTTGACTTTTAATGATAGAATACCATCAAATTACTGTCTAGTTATGTAGAAACTGGCGATAATTCTTCTGAATTTTAACTTTTCTCGCTTAAATGATTTATGTTCTCGTTATATTTTCATGCATGATTTTACATTTGATATAACGGAATAAAGAATTATAAATTTAGAGTAAAAAATATGCATACATTTATCCTTATTAAATATTAATTAAATTTACATTTTAAGAGGGATATTTAAATATTGGTGAAAAATTCCTTTTCTATTACTGTATAAGTATTATATACTGCTGCAAAATGTTTTAAATTCTTTAAAGGAAAAATTTGCTCTTATTATTAGATTTTTTAGTAAATTCTTTTAAAAAGTTACTCAAAATTGTATAAACAACTCGCTGCCTGTGTACTTTATTTAAAAAAAATATATTTTAATATTTATTAAAAATTTTCACATCCTTTTGAAAAAAAAAATAATTACCTCTCAAAAGAAAAAAAATCATCAAAAAACAACTCGTTATAAATTGTCTCGCAAAGCCAAAAACGTCAGCCAAAAATGAAGTGATATTACGTGGGAGTGTTGTGTGAAATTTTATCACTATTCGTGTCGGAAGTGCTTCGTAGTGTATTTACCGTATATGAATAATGTTTGGCGACCGGCAGGAATAGGTAAGGTATGAAAGTTTTAGTTAATTATTTAGAAATATTGACATGATCAATAGGGTGGAGCGCTCGCCTATGGAAAAATATTTTTTTCTCCAAATCAAAATGGGACGGTGTGGGAAAGTTGTTCTATCATATCCTCATTCTGAATATAAAATATCTTTGAAAAATATTAATATTAAATACTGCCCCAAGGTCATTGAATATTGAGAAAAAATGTAAAAGTAGGAAAGTTGCTCTATCATATCCTCATTCTAAATATAAAATATATTTGAAAAATATTAATATTAAATACTGTCCCAAGGTCAATGAATATTGAGAAAAAACGTAAAAGTTGTGCATTTTTTCATTTTTTCCGCAGATATACAAACTATTAATAATAATTTAATTTAAAAGGATGATCAACGAATTATTATTATTATTATTATATATTTATAGTAAAATTATGTAATATTTATATCAAATTCGCTGTTATTATACTAACTCAACGACTATACTTTTTTTATATGAAATTTGGGCAATTGTAATTGTTTTATATTTTTTACTTAACCTATGTAAGAAAATATAATTTCTAATTATTTTTAAAGAACTATTGTAATAAGGAAAAAATGATTTACTATTACAATTTACAAGCAATGAAGTTACCATTTTATAGTAGTCCACACTGTTTTTTGGTTTCAAAAACTGGCATTTTTTCCAAGACTCCAGACAAGTTTTAATGAACCCATCGCGTCTCAAAGGACCACAAACAGCTGAAGAAGCCTACGTAACAAACTTCCCGCATCTTTCAGAGGCTTGATTGTGACAAGGGAATAGTTTAATCTTATGTAAGATGTCTTCATCTATTGCCTTTGGATTTAGGATACACTTTGTGTGAATATTATGAATATATATCTAATTACTTACTTAATGGTGGTTCTGTCAGGGTCACTTCAGCCCAATTTATAAAATCAATATAGTCTTTGGCTTCAAAATTGATCTCAGGTAACTTGAATGTACGTAAAGGATTTCTTGACTTTCAAGATTTTATTATTCTACGTAGTGCGAACACTCTTACATAGTCCCTATCGTCAGCCAACATGGCAATCGAAATATTTTCCGGATGACAAAAATAACCATTTCATTGAATTACGGGATCTATTATTGTTTGTAATTCATTTGGTAAATATCATGATAACATAACTGTTTGATGCAAATGCTTAGCTCCGTAAATGCATGAAGGCTTAGTTTTAATTTGAACCCATATAGTTGAATAAACTCTTAGTATAAAATTTGTCAGAATTAACAAATTTTCAGACGGTTCACTTGAAGAAACGTATAGCCTAAGAATTTAATTTGCCACTGTAAGCCCCTAGAATGCACAATTTTACCAGTATTTCTTTTATACAATTTTTCGGGACACAATCTCGAAGAAATTGCTTCACAAATCTCAAGAAAATAGAGTTGATCCGTGCTTAAATCATTTTTATTAGTATTTTCTAGCAAAGCACAGCTTATTCTCTTATAATGTACAAAAGGAAGAAGTTCACAATCTTTTAGAGGTTTGCCAATAGATCCTGTAAAACTTTGAGGCCCATTTGTTGTACCGTCAAGATGCTAGAGCAAATGGCTAAAGATAAGCTCATTGGCATGTATTTGGCAAATAAGGCATTGAAGTGGTTTTCCTTATTTTTCTTCTAGAAATCGCATGACACCTTCTTTGTAACCCATGTTAACTGTAGTTCTGCCACAGCCAATTGCAATAAGATTACTGGTATCAATATTTTTTGTAGTTAATTTGTTTTTCTTCACTTAAAATTAAAGCCTTTCCAGATTGTAACGAAAGGTGCCCCAAATACTCAGACAGAACCTAGTTCCTTTATTAAGCTTATAATGCTTGTAAATTGTAATAATAAATTACTTTTTCTTGTTATTCTTCATCTTCAAGTATAATTTAAAAAAATATATTCTTAAGAAGTATAAAATATAACACAATTTTGTTGTTTTGATTATGCTTTACAATTACCCAACTTTTATACATTTTTCAAAATTCTGAAGTCATTGGGACAGTATAAGACATCTGGATTTGATATAAATATTACATAGTTTCACTATAAGCGTATAATAATAATAATTTAAGAAGAATACTTTAAAATTGATTTAATATTAATAATATTTGTGAATTTTATATGTTTGACAAGAAAATGGAAAAATGCACAACTTTTACAATTTTTATCAATTTTCAATGACTTTGGGGCAGTATTTAATATTCATATTTTTCAAAAATATTTTATATTCAGAATGAGGATCTGATAGAGCAACTTTCCCACCCCGTCCATTTTTGATTTGAAGAAAAAAAAATTCGCTCCACCCTAATGATTAAGTGCTTTAAAAAGCCTCTTTTAACCCGTTTGGGAGGTTAACCTTCAATCACCCAATCACTATTCAGGGTGCGAATGGTCCATACTGTTTAGTATCACTAACTCCTAAGAGTAATTTTCGCTTCCTTTAATTTCAGAAAAAAAAATACATATTCTGCGGTGAAATAAGGCGAAAATTACTATTTAGAAACAGGGATACTTAAAAGTAAGGACGGTACGTACCCTGCTTTTCATTTACCCGTACAGCTTACAAAATTTTATAAGAAGGTACACTGAGAAAAATGACACTTTCAAATCTGATTAAATCGATGTTTTCATTTTGTTATGAAACTTTTTGTTTCAAATAGGACGACCCAATGCTTTCAATTCTGAAATACCAGAAATACTCAAAATATTGAAACATGGACATACTAAAAACTGAGCTCATAAAGGTCAGTTTATACTCATTTTTGAAACATAGACATACTCAAAACTGAATAGGATCAGTTCAAACTCATTTTTGAAACATGGAAATACTCAAAAATGAGCACATGATGTTTTATTCTTGAGTGTGTGCCTGTTTTCAGAAATTAGTGTATAGATGTGTTTCAAACTTGAATAATTTTGATTCGGAGCCATTTGGCTATGCGACATACTCAGATTTGAGTATTTTTTTATTAGTTTGTAAAATGTCGTTTTTAGAATGTAGTATAGGTTGTAGTACACATAAAGAATGTATTTAACATGAAGCGTTTATATAATAAATATTTGTATTATACTATACATTTTTGTACAAAATACAAATTCAAACGGATTGTTAAAATCAAGTACGTTGTTAAGATTTCTAACATTCTTAAACCGAATAAGAAAATGTTATTTTATTTTACTTTTTCTTTTAAATGATAAATTTACGAAAGAATGTTTTAATCAAAATATTCGTTCCTTCTAAAAAAAAATATCAGCAAACAGAACAGATGAAAATTTTCAGTATTTTATCCAATGAATTGAAACACGATAAACATCCAGTTTCATTCCATCAAGCAATTCTGCTTAAAACTATCGCATCTCAAGTAGCAATACTTCGCAGACTGTTGGCACTGAAAATGAAGATTTAGCGAGATTGCAATCAAAAATACAATATAAAGTAGAGGAGGCAAGAGTGGGACAGTAAACGGAGTGGAACAAAATTAATTTTACTTAACCTAAACAGTATAATGTATTTTGAGTTCTGCACCAGATGGAGTACCTATAAATTTATTTATACGCTACAAATTTTACATTTGCAAGAATAAAAACATTTATAGATGCGTATTCTTACAAATCAAAAGTAAATATTGAATTCTATTTTAAACTGATATTGACACTTATTACAAAAATAATGAATTTTTACTATAACTCTATCTCTAGTAACTCATTGCAAATGGTTCTTACAAGCCATAAACTTAAAACGTCAGCGATAAAACAAGTGATAATCTCATGTCAATGTCGTGTGAAAATCTATCATTTTTCATAATATTTGCAAATGTCTCCGAGTTTGTTACAGTATATGAAAACTGCATGGCAACCTTCAGGTATGTGTAGCATATGAGAGTCCATATGATTGCATTTTTAGTAGGCTATCCATTTGTATGGCTGCTTTATTTGACTACATTTTGCATTTCTCTATTCATATTCAAAAAGTTGATGAATGTCCACCCTTAATTATCTGCTTGGATAATCGTTAGTTTATTTTATTACCGTCATCCTATGAAATGGAGACGTAATTATACACATAACATAATTTTAGTATGTGTTTTGTGTTTATAAAATGAAAACATGAGAATTTAAAATAACATGTAGATTAATGCACAAAGTAATGTCGGTGCATCATACAATGGACATTTAAGGTGTAAATAATGAACGAGAGATGAAGGAGAATCATCAGTAATCGGGTTACTATTCATTTCACACTGCAGCGGGGTGTGGGATGTTGTTATGGCAACTACCCCTCCAGCTGGTGCGCCAGTGTAACATCGCACATTCTGCTGCAATGTAAAATGAATAGCTACCCGATAACTGGTGATTATCCAACTCGGAGCATCATCAGTAATTGGGTTGTCATTTCTTTAACATTTCAGCAATCTGTGCGATGTTTCTATCGCAACACACCCTCTGGTGCGCCAGCCAACTGTCAGTTTCATTAGCTATACCACCTAATCTATCATAAACACCAAAATCATCAGCTCTAAAAATGGTTTCAAGAATGTAGGAGTGCTTCTAGGACTATTAGATTTAGAATTATAAAAACGTGGGGCACCCTTGAGTGTAACGTATAAATAATTCTTTTAACAATGAATTTGCTGTACTTTAAATGTTTGAAAGTTATTTCACCAAGATCGACAAGTCATATACAAAAAAAAAAAAAAAAAAAAAAAAAAAAAAAAAAAAAAAAACGGCTACAATTCATATTTTTTTTTCGTAAATTAATTTTAAATAAATATAGTTTTTACGAAAAAATTATGAATTGTATCTATAATTTTTTAAAGATAAATCGATTCCTAGAAGATTCAAATACGCGTTTCCAAAATTACAGCTCAGCCCGCAAGTGGTTTTAGAGTTATGCTTAAAACACCCGCATTGTTATGTGTTTCGTCAAGACTAAAAATGAATTTTGCATTAGGATTTCCAAACCCTAAATCTTCATAATTTCTAAACTATTTGACTGGATGAATTCCCGTTTGGTATTGTAAAGTAAAATTTACCAAAAAAGCCAAATGTGATGTCAAAATCGAATGTTCGTATTGAGTTAGGTACAATTTATGCATGAAGATTACTCCTAAGTTTATTTTTTAATATAAATTGACTGAAAACGTAATTTCTAGTCGAATGCATATTTCTGTTTTTTCCTGGAAAATTTAGTGAATGAAATTTTTAGACTCGACATTTTTAGCCGACGGTACATGCACAAACTTGGAAAACGAGAATTTCTGATCTAACCCAGAAAGAATGTTTTTAGATCTGGCTGTGCAGATGTATTCGTCCAAATTTACATACAAAAAATCAAAAATGGAAAAAGTATATTCAATATTTTTTCCGGTTTACATATTTTCAGTTTTTCAAAAATTTAACTCATATTCTTTTTTAATCCGTTTATTTTCAGAGTAATATTTTTTCTTTAAACGAATTAGCTATCTTAACGAATGACAACATTTTCATGCTTCCCCAACATACTTTTATCTCATGAAAAACAACTTGTTATAAATGATCCCGCCAAGGCACAAACCTAAAACATCAGTCACAAAAAGAAGTAATATCACATGAAAAGAAGCGATATAGAAGTGCATACTCCGAGTCCCGTGTAAAAATCTATCACCATTCATAATGTTTCCAAAGGACTCGGAGTGAGGTACAGTATGTGAAAACTGCTTGGCGACCTGCAGGCTTTTATAATATATGTAGTATATCAATTTGGAAAATCGAAAAATAAATTTAATATTTTTGTTATACCACTTTTATAAATATTTTTGTATGTGAAAGAACTGACAGAACGGATTTTCCCCCAGATCTATGCCATTCCCTTACGCTAGAATTACTGCAATATATCTCAATTTAGTTAACGTTTATTATAAGGTTTATATATATATATATATATATATATATATATATATATATATTACAAACTCAAAATCTTTATACGTTTACTTAAAAAATCCTCTTCGTAAGAGTGGTGATTTTAGTTTAAATAATGGTAAATGAAATCAACAAATTGATTTTTCAAGCTCATAAATATGAAAGGACATGCAAACACAGAAACTTCAACTTTTACAATTTTATGGGAGCAAAATAAATAAATAAATAAAAGAAAAGAAAAGAAAATAATATAGCCATATGTTATTGCAAGAAACGCAAACATTATAAAAGCCTGCAGGTCACCAAGCAGTTTTCACATACTGTACCTCACTCCGAGTCCTTTGGAAACATCATGAGTGGTGATAGATTTTTACACGGGACTCGGAGTATGCACTAGGGTGGATCGAAAAGTATACGAAAAATTTTTTTTTTCGAAATTAATTTTGGCGCGGGGTGCAAAAGTTGCCTTTTATGTATATTAGTTTACACGCTTTTTTTTTATTGAAATCCATTCATATCTTCCGGTGCCCCACGCGTCCCAAAAATAGTTAAAAATTGAAGTTTTTGTGAAAACTTATATATTTTTTTTTTTTTTTATTTGTTTTAAATTACTTTTGGCGCGGGGTGTGAAAGTTGTCTTTTATTTGTATTAGTTTGCATGTTTTTTTTAATCGAAATCCATTCATATCTTCAGGTGCCCCAAGCGTCCCAAAAATAGTTACAAATTGAAGGTTTTATGGAAATTTATAATTTTTTTGTTTTTTAATTAAAAAAAAAATTTCCATTTGGCGTCATGTGAGAAAGTTGTGTATTGGGTGCATTACATAATTCTGTAGTTTACATATTTTTTATTTTATCGAAATCCATTCATATCTGCCGGTGCCCCAAGTATAGTTAAATATTAAAATTTTTAAGAAAATGTATTAAAAATTTTAAATTTACAAAAATTGTTTACAAATTTGGTAAAGTGTTTAATTATTAAAGTATAAACTGATAAATAATAATAATTTTATATTAATACATGAAGTATAAATTTAAAAATCAAAGCATTAAATCATAAACATTATAAAAATTTAACTTACGTAGCAAATTGTTTACTTCTTTTAATTTGGAGATTTACATATTTCTAAAGTTTGTTTCCTTTTTGGGATTAAAATGTTTGATATGGCGTCTTGTTATTATTCAATTCAATGTGAAACCGAGTCTCTTTTCTTTTCCAGATACACTTTCTGATGTCTCAGGCACTAGGCGAATGCATCTTTTATCATCTTGTGTATGGCATTGATATTTTGACCATTCCTCCGTTTTTCCTACATTTACCATGACCTCAATTTCTTTGTAAGGCACATTCATCAAAAGAGGCGGTTCAAAACTTCCAACTCATAGCCAGTCAATAAGTTCAGTCTAATACTTTGCTTAAAAGTGTATTTTTGGTACTTGAAAAATTCTTACTTCTGGTGATCCTCTATTTCCCTTTCTAGCACAAAATAGCTTTCGTATTGCTAAAGACCTTATAGGCTCTGTATTATCTCAGAGCATAGATTATAACAAATTTTCAAGATGACAAAAGAAGCTATCTAGTTGATCAACGGCGTGTACAAACATTCTTAGATTGGGTTCCAAATATCTAGAAAATATGATAAGTTTCCAAATATACCGCTGTCCTTCTATTATGGAGTACTTTGTTTTGATATAGAGCCATATAGGTCCATACTTTCATAAAATATGTTGTAAGATCAATGAGATTCTCAGATGGATTTTCTGTGACCACCTACAACCTTAACGTTCTGTCTGCAGTCGTTAGCCATCTTGAGTAAACAACTGGAACAGGGTTTTTAAATGCTAGGTCAGAACCACTTTCACCACGCGATATTTCTATTCAAATGTCATATAAATATTGCTGATCATTGCTGAGAACCATTCTACCTATGTTATATGCCGCATTCTCCACACTTATTGAAGAAAAGGAAGCTACAGGTATCTGCACGCAGATTTTGATTGCTGTGCCAATTGGCCCACAAAAGGCTTTAGTACCAATTGAATGTAGTCGAAACATCGAAAGAATGTAGTAAATGTCGTAAAGGCCTTTAGCTTCTCCTGTTGCAAATGTAACGTGTCCAATATGCAAAGAGTCCAGGTTCCTTTACAAGAGTATAATGTTCCTCCTTTGTGATCTTTGTGTAGTGCATTGTGCTCTTCATTATTGTCATTTTTATATTGTCTTTTCCCCATCGGAAAATAATCCGGTTAAAATAGACCAAGACACGGCTAAATTGCTCATCTCTGCAACAAAATTTCGCACCTTTGTACGCTATCGACGAATTTTGCTGCGATCTACTAAATTCGAAGTTCCTTTTTTGTGTACAATTCCAATATCTTGTAAAATAGCACTGGCAAATTGAAGCAGCTGCTCTATTCAAAATTTCGTATATAACAATATAGTATAAAAAATTATTTTATACATTTAATATAAACAATAAACGATTTATCATCCCCTGGATATAATAAATACACTATACAAATGATTATTTAACTCTTATTTTTACTTATAATTTTAAGTTCAAAATTTGCATAAAAATTTATTTTTTGCAAATATTTAAGTGTCTTGGGACACCCGGAAGACATTTATCGAAGTTAAAAATGTTTTGCATGCTTGCTAGTATGCTTAAAACACAATTTTCGCACCCCACGCTAAAAGTAATTAAAGAATTTAATAAAGAATTAAATGAACCAAATTAATAATAAATTTTCATAAAACTTTTAATTTTTAACTATTTTTGGGGCGCTTGGGGCACCGGAAGATATGAATGGATTTCAATAAAAAAAAAACATGTAAACTAATATCTATAAAAGACAACTTTTGCACCCCGTGCCAAAAGTAATTCTAAAAAATAATACGAATAATAAAAATTATAAATTTTCATAAAAATTTCAATTTTTAACTATTTTTGGGGCGCTTGGGGCACCGGAAGATATGAATGGATTTCAATAAAAAAAAACAGATGTAAACTAATATACATAAAAGTCAACTTTTTTACCCCGCGCCGATTCGATTATCCACATTTCGATTTTTCGATCCACCCTAGTATGCACTTCTATATCGCTTCTTTTCATGTGATAGTACTTCTTTTTGTGACTGATGTTTTAGGTTTGTGGCTTGGCGGGATCATTTACAACAAGTTGTTTTTCATGAGATATCACTCCTTTTTGTAAGGTATTTAATTTCAATTATACGGATTCCATTTTTATTCAGAAAAGAAAAGATGAAACGGACAAAAAAAATAATAGTGATGCTATAAACAGAATTATACATCAGAATTATACAATTTATTGAGTGACTTATTCCAATGTACATGTCGCTACAATAACAACGGGGAAACTTTTATATTAATTTACTTACATTGTATCATCAGATTATTTATGACATATTTATTTTCCTTTTTCTTTTGTTTATATCACTCTTCCGTTTATATACATTCAAAGACAAAAAATTAGACAATTTTACAGTAGTTTACAAGCTAATTAAAATACTACAGTTTCAGAAAAATGTGGAAAAATAAGAAGCACTTATTTTCGGTCAACTACAACGATAAGTTTATGGAACATACTTTACCGAGAATAATCTACATTTTTCTTTCTACGAACCTATTTCTATTAGTATAAAATTTTACAGGGATTTTTATACTAACATATTAAATATATTATTTTTGAAAATTACTGAGCACCTTAGAAGTTTTTTATTTGTTTAAGTTTTTTAACTCAACGTTTCGAGAATTTGAAAAATATGAAATTCGCAACGTTTGCAAAAGTATAAAAACTATTAAAGTGATTTCTGTTCATTCCAATTCGGTAATCTTAAAATGTAGGTCCCCAATCTCCGGCAGTCCATGAATTAATTAGGACATATGAATGCAACTGTTAAAATGTTCTCAAAGTTGACAATAGAGGCAATAAGTATAGCTCGGCAAATATGAAACACGGCATTGCCTCATCATGGCTTTGTTTCGTGAGGTGTTCGTTCTCCGAACATAAAAACCTCACGCGAAAGTGTTCATTAACCGATTTGTTCGTAAACCGAACTGTTCGTTACCAATCACTTATTGTATACGAAATTTAGCATTTTAAGTTCGTCATAGCCGGAGATTTGATGAACGGTAAATATTTAAACGCAAAACTTGTAATCTTGGGGTAGCAACATTTTTACATTCTATTACTCCGCGCATGAACGTAAAGTTTTAATTTTGTAATCGCTATTTCAATCAATTCCTGATACGCTAGAATTATATATTTATAAATAAACACAGGTTTTTTAATCGTTGAAAATACTATATTTTAATAGATTTAGAGCTTAACATCGACGAGATTTCAGACGGACAAAATGAACTCATATTAAATTCTAAAGCAAGATAATGAAACCTTACAGAGATTGAAAAAGTGTAAAATCATTAAAATACATCTCACTCAGTAAATATACATCGGTTGTAATGTAATCAAGATCTTCTAAGAGACTCTGTAAACGAAACGTATATGCTTCAATGCCGCTTTACAATAGAGAGGATGTAGTAACATATTTAAATATATTGTGTATATAGCCAATTTGACAAAAGTTATGCAATTTACTATTGTTTTTCCTCTGTGTTAAGTACAGGAATCATGTACTTCAACGTAAAAATTCGCTAATTACACAACTTTTTAGTCTTATTAAAAAATCATTTGAGTTACCCTGTAAACGAACAGTAAATTCTACAATTCTGTTTTACAATAGGAAGCTAACTTAGGTCGTTCGTAGTAACATATTTTAACATCAAGCGCATACGTTCTTTTTGAAAAGAGTTAGACCATTTAATATTTTTTTTGCTTCATCTTAAGTATAGGAATAAATCACTTTAAAGTGGTATACATAATAAACTAATTAATATTTTTACACGAAATATTAAACATTTGAACTACTCATAAAAACAATTCAAATGCTGCAAACCGCGTAAAAATCGGATAATTACACAACTATTTAGCCCTATATCAAAAGATCTTTTGTGAGACCCTGTAAACGTACCGTAAATGTTACGATTTTTTATAATAGGAAGCTTACTTGGGTCGAGTGTAATAACATATCTTAATATCATGTGTATACGACCATTCCTAAAAGAGTCGGGTCATTTATTATTTTTTATTTATAAATCAAAAACTAATTAATATTTTTACATGAAACTTAAAAAGGTTTGAACTACTCATAAAAACGATTCAAATAACGTAAACCGCGTAAAAATCCGATAATTACACATTGCTGTAGCCCTGTCAACATTTTTGGGTCTGAACAAGATTTAAAAAGTGCAAAAAACAGCACTTTTAAAATCGCATTTACTGAAACCCTATTCGTCGGATTTTGCTTTAATTTTGAATTCTTAGTCCCTTGGCACGCCCCATTCCATAGAATCAAGAATTTCGTTTCTATCATAAATAGAACGCGAGATATAGATTTGTCAACCCCCCCCCCCCCCCCCGCAAAATTTAAACTAGACAGAGTTAAAAAAAAAATTGTAAAATCGTTTGGCATCCATTGGCGGAAATTCCTTTCATTTACGGTTCAATGCATTGCTGTTTCTTATGCTTGGCGAGAAACTCTGTCGAGTTTCTATGATTAAAAATATTAAAGCAATGAAGTAAATCTGCAATAAATGAAATTTAACTATACAAACCATCATCTCAAAGTAAAACGTATTATTTACAATCTTGCTTTTAAAATAAACATATTCATATTATATAAATTACTTCATAAAATATTGGTAGAACTTCATTGAAAATGATCACTGCACATATATTAACAAGAACGAAAAATCATGCGTCAAGCATAGATTATATAGCACTTTCCAACGCTTTCAAAATAATTTTACAAATCATACCGTTTAATAAGCTAAAAGCTAACATCTAAGTAAACAATTTAGAAAACGCATAACATATTTAAAAACATAATTTCAGAAATTTCCAACATATACAATATTCGGAAAAATATCCGAATACTTTTATTCAGCGCTGTATAGGATCTATAGATTTGTATATATACTACATAGGATGATAATTTTAGTTCAGTTAGGAAACGCGTAGCACAGTTTAAAATTCTCCGTCTGGAGTTTGTCAATAAACAGAAATGTGTTGCGAACTTTTGTGCTGCCCTGTATAGGATCTACAGAATTTATACACACCACGTAATAGACAAAAAGCAAGTTAAAATTAAAATCGCGTTCAATAACTTAAAACGCACTTCCAGGAATTATTGTTAACAGACAGTAGATAATTCTTTTGCGTGTCCCTGTAACTGAACGATGACTGCTATACACACAATATTCCGTAGTAAGTCTCTTGTAATGCACCTTATTGATCTATATCAATTTCAATGCGTTTAAAATAGTGAAACATTATTTAAATAAACCGCAGACGATTTTTCTCCATAGACGTAATGTAACGGAATTCTTTTGACTATCCCTGTAAAGTAACTATAAGTGCTATGCACACCCTGTTCCATATTAAGCATCTTCTAATGCACCTTAGTGATATATATAAATTTCAATGCGTTTAAAGTAGTGAAACATTATTTAAATAAACCGCAAATGATTTTTCCCCATAGACCGCAATGTAAAGGAATTCTTTTGAGTATCCCTGTAAAAAAACTATAAGTGCTACACACTTCCGTTGAAATAGGGAACATGCTATAGATAACGACAATAACATATAAAAATTGCAGAGCAATCCGAGCATATTTACGGGAGTTAGAGCACGGACAGACGGCAGACGGCAGACGGCAGACGGCCAGACGGCCAGACGGCCAGACGGCCAGACAAACCGAAGTCATAAGCACTTTTCAACTAGGTTGGAAAGTGCTAAAAATCACTACTTTAAACATATCTAAGCATGTGTGAGGCGTATTTTGAATGGGTTGGGTTGAGTTATGACGGCCGATTATCTACACGAGGGATATAGGTCCTAAGGGGGAGTGCCCTCCATGGGGGTCTTTCTAAGGGATCTAACGGGTATTTACGGTAAGGTTCGAAGAAATCCAATGAAAACTCCGAACGGTTAGGTCGTCGAGCGCGACAGGGGTTTGAAACCAGCCCCGTCTACCAGCTTTGAGAGCAGAACCTCTCAGCCACTGGCGGGGTTCGTATTTTAAGAGGCATCCCACAGCAAGCTTTTTTTAGCTATTGCGAGGAGTATAAACAATACTTTATCCGCTATAGTGACTTTGTAGGATTCCTCTTTGAAGAATATTCAGTATTTGTTGAAAGTAAATAATACTAGTTAAATATCATTTCCAAAATGTAAATCATTACAAATTTTTAGTGCAAAGGGTATAGCCAGGTTTCCTATTAAAATATGCCCTTGAGGCAACCAGATCGAGTCCTACATGATTCGATAGTCCTTCAATAGAGATGCGTTTTAGATGCGTTAAGTTTGAAGTATATATCTCAAACCCATGGGCAGTTATGACTCTTTATGTGCGTTTTGGAAAAAAGTGCACTGTGAAGAAAGTAGTGATCGAATTTCCTCGAAAAAAATCATCAGAGATGTGTAAAATTAAAATATAAATAGTGGATATTATTTTCAGATTATTTTCTACAAAATAGCCAGTTTTATAAAAAATTTCTTGTTTTTAATTTAACTTTTTAATTAAGAATATATTAAAATTTTTCAGTGACCACCTTCATGTTTTTACAAAAATACTACGAGGTATGATGTATATTTGGTATGAGTTTCAACTCTCTACGCTGGGTGCATCATAGAAAAAAAAATTAAAATGTTTACCAGGGGTGGGGGAGTTGCAAGTTGCATGTGTTATTACAAGTTCATGCGCAGTTCTATGTACAATTTTCGCATGTAGCTATGCTGTTGGTGGCAATCATCTGAAGGAAAGCATTTTGTTTTGTTAGTTGACAGTTGACTGATTTTGTTTTTAGTTTCTGCGGAGTTTTACTTAACACGTTGCTTTTCGTCTTTTAAACATGAAGCCCCGCCTACGGGCGTTACATTTGCTTTTACCATTATTTAACAAAAAATTTTATCACCATGTGTTTCTATTATAAAAATATGTATGTGATAGTGGTATTGTTTCTAATCGAACTATTAATATGCATAGTACTCTAATTGTAAAAATGCGAATTTTGGGTATTTTCTTTGAGAAATAATTTAACATATGAAACACAAAAGCACCGCCCATAGGCTGAATTACAGATCTCCAAAAGACGTGAATTCATGTCTCCTGTTCATAGCCTGATCACCAACGGAATAATCTTCCACCAGTAAAAATGAAGAGAAATTTCGTTTTTATTCAAGACAGTAATTTTTTTGTGACTAAAGCGTGTATATAAGGCAAAAATGTCTACTAAAATTTCCTGGTGGAAGTTTTCCCCGATTATGTTTTCCTCAGTGTGATAACACTGTTTTCGATTAATCAACAACTTGTTAAGTCAAACTGAGCCAAAAACCATTAAAAAAATCCGGCAAATGTCAACTAACAAAACAAAATTGTATCCTTCAAATGATTGCCACCAACAACATAACTGCATACGTAAACTGTACATAGAACTGTGTATGAACTTGTAATAACACACACAATTTGCAACTAACCCATTCCTGGAACACATTTTTAATTCTTTTTCTATGATGCACCCATCGTAGAGAGTTGAAACTCACACCAAATATACATCATACCTCATAGTATTCTTGGTAAAAACATGAAGGTGGTCACTAAAAAATTTCGATATATTCTTAATTAAAAAGTTAAATTAAAAACAAGAAATTTTTTATAAAACTGGCTATTTTGTAGAAAATAATCTGAAAATAATATCCACTATTTGTATTTTAATTTTACACATCTCTGATGATTTTTTTCGGGGAAATTCGATCACTACTTTCTTCACAGTGCACCTTTTTCCAAAACGCACATAAAGAGTCATAACTGCCCATGGGTTTGAGATATATGCTTCAAACTTGGCAAAAACACATCTCTATTGAACTGCTATCGATTCATGTAGGACTCGATCTGGTCGACTCAAAGGCATATTTTAATAGGAAACCTGGCTATACCCTTTTCTGGAAGAAAAAAAATGTTTTACAATAATTTTATATTTAGTACAACATTGGGTATATTTTATACCAAATGTTGATAAAACGAATTTTCAAATTTATTTTTAATACTTTTATTATTATGCCATATATGCATTTCCTGTGTTTAATAGCTTTTTAAAGCAATTTTTTCCAAAATTTGTTGAACATATATTTTTTATAACTTATTTTTAATTATTTATTTTTATGCATCTACTTATGTAAACTGTATAAAAATCAAAATACGCCAATCGCATTCGAGTCACTTAAATCATATTTTGGAGATTTCTTCTTAAGGAAAAAAGTTAAGGAAAGCCGGAGAATTTATTTACAATTTTCTCAAGTAATTTAAGAATATAATTTTTAGCCAGTATAATGTCCTTACATATCTAAAAGGGTTTAAAAGTAATTCATAGCATCTATTACTATACATTTTGATTATATGGATATTTTGGAGTAAATTAATTAATATAATAAAAGAAAATATTTTATGAATATTTTATGAACGTTAATGCATCATATTTCTTGACTAGAATAACTCATCACCCTTCACAATTGAATGTATTCAAAGAATTTGTCCTACTGACTGGGGATAATTTGTATGTAAATTTTTTCTGTCCTTTAATCTTCCTTAAAAATACATTGTAACGTCTAAATATAAGCGAAACTCATAAGATTACTCTGCAAATCCTTTTATATAGGAAACATGAAGCATGTGTATTTTCAACTGAATAATCGATAAGTGATTACATGATAAAAACGATAGAAGCTTAGAAATTTTTGAGTGTATAATTAATCCTTTGCATTTACAGTATTGTTACTGACTAAATTTTTTAATTTTGTGTGTATTTGTAAAGTATTTTTATATGTAATCTAAATCATAATTTTTTCAACTATTATTTTGCAAACGGATGAAAATATAAGTGAAACAACAAATTTTCGTCTAACTTTCACATTTGTAGAAATCGTTTATATGTAACACTTAAAATTGTGTATTCAAATAAAAATAACAAATAAATTCATTCCATAAATAAAGAAACCTTATTATAGAAAAAAATTAAGTTACAGGAAAAGTTGTTTAAATACTACAAGTGTACACAGTGAGGTATTATGAAATCTGAAATATGTTGTTTAACATTGAATAATAGTTATCTTCGATGAACTCTTTAAACTCAGGAAAAGCAAACTAGTCCATGTATAATAAATCACGAAAATTTTTGCTAATTTTCATCTCCTAAGTGCTTTGCACTTAGCGATCCACTGTAAAGTAAATTGAAGGAAAAATTATCCATTCATGCAGTTTAAATTACAGTGCTGATTGGTGCTGTAATACGCAGAGCACATGCATTCTTTTCAACTTAAATTTGCTGAAATTTTTACGAACATTCTGTACAAACATGTTGTTTAACGATCTGTTGAAATTTAATCAGGCCGTAGACGAAAGGGGCAGTTCAAATGTTTGACCCATATGAAAATAAGTTAACATTACTGAATAACTGAATTATAAATATTTTTTCATGAGAATCATGATTTTTGTTTAGCTTAATTTTTTTTTAATTGTACAAATAATATTTAGTAAATATTATTTTATATTTAAAAAAAATCGCAATACGAAAACAGATTTTCAGTAATTGTAATTAGTTTAATTGATTCAGCTGTTCTGTTAGATTCGTGTTTTTGAGCTTTTTTATTATTACTATTATCGAGAATTCTATAAATAACAATCCTGGTAAATGCATTTTTTTCTAGTAAGGTTTTAATATTTAAGTATCTCAAAATAACGTAACAACCTAAAAATAAAACAAAGTCTTATATTTGATAGTATTTAACTAAAACGTATGGCGAACTTTTTAACAAATTTTAAAAGCTTGTAACAAGTTTCTTTAAAGATTTTATATCAAGATCATTAAATAAAAATAATTCTAACTGTTTTCTTACTAACTAAAAAAATTTTTTAGAGAGACTGATTCGACTCACTTGCTTGAATAGTAGACATATTGCGTTGACTCTTGACTCAGTTGCGGAAGTACGGTTGGTTGATTGTTTGATAGTCAACACAATTTTCTTATCATGTGTACTGTACAGACGTAAATTTTAATCACATGTTTCTATTATTTTGCCCTTGTTTTTATATAAAAGACGTGTTTTATATTAGGTTTTGTTGTTGTTGTTGTTGTTTTTTTATAGGTGAGAACTTTTAACAGCCAATTTGCAAAATACATGAAAGGTCTTTTTTTGCCACCCATGCGTAAAAATTTCCTCTTCTTTCTGTGGGGTTGAGAGATTTAGATGATCATTTTTATATTTATTTTTTTAATGAAGTAACAAATAAGGCAGAACTTTCTTTTTAAATATCAAATTTTGACGACTTATTTATTTATTTATTTATTTTATTTATTTATTTATTTTATTTATTTATTTATTTATTTATTTATTGCTAAGGTCAAAAAAGAAGGTGAGAGATTATATGATTATTTATTCTTAACAAGTTTAAAAGTCCCAATTTCCCTGCAATTTCCGCTTTTTATAAATATTTCATTCAAATTTCCTTTCAAATTTTTCGTTTCCCCTCCTTTGCCCTTTTTCTCCGAGCACAAAACTTTAAATTCTCAAAACTTTTTCTTTTTTTTCATCTTTCTCTGCTTTGTTTCTAATTTTATTGTAACAATAAATATTTATTCACCTAAACTCTCCTACTTTCAATATGACCGCTTCTTCTTTTCAACCTCATCCCCTCGTGCTGAGTATCCAAAATTTATTCTTTAAAACTTTTCATTTTTTTATTATTTTTATGCCCTATTTGTTACTCTATAGTAACGACAAATAAATAATAAATAACAACAAATAAATACGTTACTTTGTTTTAACCATGAATATATAATCATCTCAATTACTCCCCCCTCCAAAAAACATATAAATAAATACCTGCTTAATTCCTCCTTTAGGTGTGCATCCGTAAAAGTGAAGAAGGTTTTTGACTCATCAAAAGGAAATTATATATATAATTGACACAAGATAATTTTATCTTTCACAAAGCGTGATGTTTTATAACAAACACGGCCAATTACGCATGTTATTTTCGATATTATTATGCTAGGCATTTATTAACAAGTAGGTAAGTGTGATCGAAAATCGCACAAAGGGTTTCGTTTAATATTCCTTTCAAAACACTTTACCCTTCCTTTAATAAATCCAAATAAATTTAATTTTCAAAAAAAAAAAAAAAAAGTCATGTTTTTTTTTGTAAAGTAAAAATTTACCGGTCTATTTTTCTCGTTTTTTCGAAAATCTGAACCGGTCCGATAGCGTACGAAGCCCTCTATTATACTCTGTCATAATAATATCTGTCATGTGGACTAAATGCGATATTAAAAAAAATCAATTTCAAAATTAAACATGTTGTATAGATACCTTCAAAATGTTAGACGTCAGATTAATTTTCTTTTTAATTCTCTAATGATGTCATATTAAGCTGCTTTCTGTATTTACACATACTCATACTCCTTGTATTATTGAGAAATGTTTGAAAATTTCCGTTTATTACCAATATGACGTCATATTAATATTTTTTTCAATTGATGAAACTTTTTATTTCATTTTCATTTTTCACGTGGAAATCTTTCAACAGAAAATTAATTATTGTAGAAAGAATTTAATTGTGGATTTTTAATTGTTGGCAACGGCTATAACGAAAAAAGTTTAAATTTAATAGGAAAATGCTGTTAGATTTTCTGTTTTCTATCTCTATATATTAAAATAATACGATTTTTTCAAATGTTATGATTTTGATCTTCATAATAGGTATTTTGCTATAAGTTCAAAAAATGTCATGACTGTAAGTTACATAGTTTCTGAGAACCGGCTCTATGACGGACAGACAACGAAGCGGGAGTAATAGAGTTTCGTGAGATGAACGAAACCCTAAAAACTAGTTACAAATATTCCCAAACTTCTACATGGTGGTGTGATAGTCTACCTTTTTTCCTAAATATAACCGCTTAAGTAAATCGTGATCGATAAGCTATGCTCGGGACTTATACATAAGATAGTAAACATAAGTTTAATCTAAAAATATGATAAATAATTAATTTATCGCGTTAAGTCTATTTTTTCGCTGAAGTCACAAGTTATAAGTTTATAGGTTATTTACACGAATTCTTGCCTGAATTACCATTAACTTAAACTGCAGAAATATTAAAGCCTATAAATTAAACCTAAAAAAACATGAAGCAAAAAAAATTGGGAGATAGTAATTAAAATTAATGTATACATTTGTTTACATTTGACAGATGTATATAAGAAATTCCACATTAACATAATTAAAACGCTAAATTTTTTACTTGGGATTTCATTTATCCCATTCTTTTTAATACGCATTGCTTTAATATTTATTCTTCTTGTTACAACATTTTTCGTTTAAGTTTTAACAAATCAGTTTTAATCTCACAATAATTATGTAATCAAATTTAAAATTCTTATAACATAAATCTTGAACTTAGTTAAAAATTAGCTTTACTGTTTTGAGTATCAGACAAAATTACCATCCGATTAAATATCCTTGCCATTTAACCATGAGAGCCATACACAGAAAATAAATACTATGAATTGCACATCGCATAATAAAAGTACTCAAACCAATATTTTGTATGGAAATATCTAAATTAAAGTAGATATCCGCTCAACCAGGAGCAGAATTCTTCTTCGGTTGGGCTTGCACATCATTTTTATGGCACTCACTCCTGATAACTTGGTGGTATGCAGGCACCAATTCAATCAAACTTTTGCTAATTTGTAACAAACATTTAATATTGGTGTATAACCACACCATGTTTTAAAAGCATGCGGTGAAGCCAGAGATAAAACAACTGTCTAAGTGTAAAGATAACAACTTCTCTAATACTAAAAACATTGTATCTCTCCATAATAAAAATCTCGAGTGAAACACTCAACTCATAATGATAGAGACCAGTAAAATTATATTTATCTCCGTGAGAGCATCATCCAGAGTAAAATCATGCAGTAATTCTTCGACTAATACTGATACTCAAATAATACCATAGTTCTATTAATACTTCTCTAATTCTAGAATAATTCTGAATTTTTTGTTCCCATATATAAAAACAATTTTAGTGCAGTCAAAGCTTACCACCTCTCGGCTATTGGAACTTAGCTTTGTGTATTGCCATTGGGTCCGAACGGGCCACCTTGAGACCACTCTGACCTTATTGGTGGGTCCGTTGCATCATCTACCAGAGCAGCCTCCTAGCCCCCAGAAAAATCTTTCCCTCATATAAATTCGGGAGCTATAAAACTGCCAATTTGAATTACGCTTAAGGAAACACAGGTAGTCTAGCTGGCGCCATTGTAGAAAAACGTGTTTTTGCAATACATGCGGAATCTATGAGAAACACATATAAATGCAAAGTATATACTTAAAATGTATTAAACAATACAAAAATTAATACACAAACAGAACTAATTGTCCTTTACAATTATATACAACAATAATTTGAGTATCTGTATTTGTTTTTGAGATTATAGTCCTAGAAGTCAGGACTGTGATTAAAATCTGGTTGAGGTAAAGATAATGAGAAAATTATATTTCTCTTCCTCATATTATTTCATATACATAAAAAAATGTATCAAGAATAAAGGGTGACTGTAATTATAAATGATTGAATTTATTCAATACAGTTATCTATTCGCTCAGAAGTTATGTTACCCACTTTCAAAACATTATTTTATCAAGAATTTTATTAATCTAATGTCGAGTAAGAAACTCGTTAAATACATTTTCTTCAATAAAGTAACACTTAAATACTATTTATTGATATTTATGTGTTTAAAAAATAAATTCAGGGTTTTATGTTTCTTATTATTCACCTAAAACTAAAATTGCTGAAGATATCTGATGCCCTCACATAGCTAGAATATTTCATTAAATTACAAAATCATTTGTTCCCATTTAACATCGTGTGGTAAAATTGGATATATTTAATCCCAGCTATCATTAAAATATGGCAGTTTTTAAACTATCCTGAATTTTGACCTTCTACCTATTTTTTCCGCTAGCACTGTTACACACATGAGCAATATGTTGTGTTTTAATTTGAGTGTAGTTTTTGCCGTTTTGAAGGTAGAGGGGATCCGATGGTACATTCTATATAAAACAATGTGATGCTTTACACCACAGAAACCCTGAAAAAAAATTCTTAAAAAGTAATAATATAAAGAAGGTAAGATGGGGTCAATAAGATCTCAACCTAGAAAAAACATTAAAACCAATATCAAAGAAAACATATATAAATTGCTCATGCTGTAGCATGGTTGTGTATGGCAGAACATAAAATAATTCATAATATTTTAGAAGATGTCATGTCTTAAATGTTTTTGCGGTCAAATACGTCCTAGGGCACCACATGAACATTACGAAATTTTCATCATAAAATGTTGATTTTTTATTCACTGTCTCATTTAAAATGAGGGGAATCAGCAGGAAGGCCAACGCTGACATTTAATGGGTAAAATTCATTTTTGTGACACCAACATTGTTTTATCGTATGCATTGCATGTATATTAACCATTTAAGAAATTTGTTATCATAATAGTGAACTTTTATTTCAGTGGAATGGAACTTGATGATAAAGAAAACAAACAAACAAACCACGTTAAATACGTTAAAAGTACAGGCCAAAACTTGCCGAAAGAGATTTTTTTCTTATTTCAGGAAAATTCCGTCTGTAGACTGCAGAATTTCAGAAAAAAACTGTGTTTCGGTTTGGAAATTTGAGAGTTAAAGGACATGCCTAAAATATCCGTTTCTGATACGAAAAAGTAACAGGCAGCACTATTGCCTTAACATATCAGTGATTTGACGAAAATGGAGATTGAAATTTGAGAATTTCAGTTACTAATTTTTACGTTAAATTTAACAAATTTTGGGAAGGAAATAAGCAAATAAAAGCGGAATTTTTCTTGTTTTAATAAAAAAAAAAAAAAAAAAAAAAAAAAAAAAAAAGCTGAAAAAAACCTTCATTTTACAGATTTTTTTAGAGTGAAAGTAACACTGAAATTATGTTTTAAAGTATTTTGAATTGAGAACTTTAAAACGATAATGAATATTTACGAAATATCTGCCAATGAAATTAAAAGAAGAACGAAAAAACATAAATGATGCGTACATTATGAAACACATTCCAACCCTGTCAGAATATTGCTAAAAAAAATCATTTTTCTACAATGAAATGAGATATCTGAATAAACAATTTAAAAATCACATAACGCAGTAAAAATTCAGTTTCAGCAATTGCTGTCCATAACCGGTAATGTGCATAATTATTTCCTGCAGTTTTTATATGATCTATAGAATTTATATACACCACGTAAGACATTAAAATGGGGGAAGTTTAAAAATGCAGGAGAAAGCTGAAAACATACTTCCAGCAGTTATCGCTCATAATCAGTCCTGCTACCAAATTATTTTGAAAGATAAATACTGCGCACTCCATGATATATATAAAACATGTTTTATGCACAAAAAGTTCATTATGTTTGAAGTAGAACAAAATAATTGAAATACTCTGCAGACAGTCATTCCCTATAGATCATAATGTAACATAATTATTTTGTTCGTCCCTAACTATAAATTCTACACACTTCATTTTCAATAAAGAAAATTCTATGGTATCCTCAAAAACATTAAAAAAATTACATGGCAGTCTATGTATATACGAGAGATAGAGCGCGGAGAGACGCACGGACAAACAAACCGAATTCATAAACACTTTTCAATTATGTTGGAAAGTGTTAAAAATGAATTATAATTGCTATGTACTTTATAGTCTATAGAAAGTATGTTGTAGTGCACCTCATTGATGCATATTAATTTCATTATGTTTAAGTATTGTAACAGGATTAAACTGCACCAGAAGCGATTTTTTCTCATAGAACTTAATATAATGGAATTATTTCGTATCTCTCTGTAAATGGAGTATAAATACTACACACTTCATTTTCAATAAAGTGCTTGCTACAATAAACATCAATAACATATTTAAAATACATAACAACACGAATATACTTATGAGAGTTAGAGACACAGACGACAGACAGACAAGCTGAAGTGATAAACAAATTACAATGGTGCTGGAAAGTGTAAAAAAAACTATTGAAGGGGTGAAGCAAAAAGAAATAACATAGTGCGAAGGGATACTGATAAACATACATAATGTTATAAGTTTTTAAGACAGGGGCAATAAAGAAGCTTACAATCTTAATATGGTATCAATTGAAGCTATACGACATAGCATAACTACAGAAATTTCTATTTCAGCTTTGCATTTTACAAGTGCATTTTACAAGTAAACTTATTATATTCCTTTATTTATTTATATTCATTTTTACTAGATTATATCGATTATTTATCATTTCTTTGTGATATTTTCACTTAATACGATTTAAATGTAAATAAATCTCCTATTCCTCTAACCTCATTGAAATTTAATTATATTAAAACTAATTCAACTGTGAATACACATAATGCATAACCCCTTTGCACCTTCCCATCTCGCCCGAAATATATTATTAGTAGCATTCTAAATCTCTTATTTTTTCAAGTATTCAGAAAAAGTCATACCAAACCATGCATTTTGTTATCAGATATTTTCAGAAGAGCATCTAGAAAAGTAATTTGGAAAATGACGCGTTTCCATAACATCAAAGATTTCTTTAAACAACTGCAAAAAATATAAATACATCGGTTCTAAAGTGAGAAATATTCTTTTTTGTTTTTGTCAGTGAAATGCATTAAATGTATTTCTAATTTAAATAAAATGGAATCACACAACGAATGTATTTCATTTTAAAACATAATGTAATCTGCACCTCTAAACTTAAAACACATTAACTGACAAATGTTTTTAAAATAATTCAAAAAAAGTTAAATAAATTACTTGACATCGTTAACCGATATATGCATATATATTGGAATGGGAATAAGGGAACGTATAACACCTTAGAGACAGTCTAACCATTTGTTAGACCGAAAAATTTATCTTAAAAAGTTTTTCTTTAATTTTTTCGACTAAATCAAAATATTTTTTAAGTAAAATAGGTTTTTGTTCTTAAATTTATTTCAAATTCCCTAGATTTGTCGAGCAAGTGTTGGATTAAATGAGAAAAAAATATTTCTCTAAAAATTTTTTCTTTTCTAGTTATACATAATCATTAAAAAGCATGCTTTTTTTGAGGAATTGCTGCTAAAGTAACAATATATTTATGTTTTGCAATTATGAATAGTTATATAAATATATATTTAATCAATTTTATAACTATATCCATAAATAAAATTTAAATTAATTTCTTTCAAAGATTCGTTTAAATCTTCAAAAAAGCTAATTAGTTATTGACTATTAGAACGATGCGACGGTCAGTGTCATTTCGACACTGAGGTATAACCAGAGAAAGGTTATGGATACCAGTAATATAGAATCACAGAAATTCTCCGATTAAGTAAGACGAAAATTCATTTTTGTCGAAATAACACAGCCTGACGTTCTATTGTTAAAATTAAAGCCTGTTTACTGAAAGCAATATATTTTGAAAATAAGATTTTAGAAAAAGAACAATATTTTTTTCTTTTTTTCTTTTTCTTTTTTTTTAAACTCGGCATAAAAGCTACGCCGTCAAAAAAAATAATTGGAGTGGTCAAGAATGCCAATAATTACACTGTAAAAAGATCGTTTATTTGCCAGTAAAATTTCGGGACTTTTACTGAAAATTTTTGCTGATGGACGGTATTTCATGAATGCTTCAGAAAGAAAAGAATATAGACTTAATAAAATGTGGAATTTTTATTACAGTATAAAAATAAAAATAAATACTATCCCATTAGAGAAAGGGATATTTTATTATACTTTTATCGCTGTTATCTGTCAAGGATATCCTCAAATGCATTTTCGCAAATTTCTGGCGCATTCCCGAGACCACTTTCAACACAAAATAAATTTTCTTAAAACTATGGAAATCGTACTGGCAAAAAACGGAATTTTTCTTTACAATGTACCTATGTATGCTTTCGACAACATAAATTCTGTTTTAAACATTTAAAAAATATTTCCTAAACTCTAGATAAGTTAATAGAAGAAGTAATTTAACTTGGAGATAACATAACAAGTTAACTGACATTAATTTCCTTTTTTAAAAACTTCTTTTCGTATTTTTCAATTAGAAATTTCAATTATTTAAATGTTAAAACACCCTTTATCTGTAAAACGCTTTCTTATATATTTTTTGCATTTGTATGGAATAGGATTTTAAAGCCTTTTCAATATACGCTGCATTTCAGGCAAGTATGTCATTTTACTTATTTTTTCTGTTTATGTAAAAATATATATGCAGATGTTCTCAGTTGATGCAAATATTTGAAAATAATGGATTAGTTTCAGCACCGCGGTGTCACTCGGGTTTTTGAATTGGTTTAAGTTAAAGCAAAAACATACCCGTGAGTAACGCTGACGTCATATTGACGGTGACAACACCTGACCAATAAATTTCGTTTTTACTGAATTTTTCTTTAACTTCTAAACATCGCACATCCCAAATTTTTGCACCGTCGAATAGGCGGGGGGGGGGGATATTCCTTCAAATGTAATTTGATCGGAAACTGTATCTGATTTTTATACGTATTTAAAATAATTATCAAACAGGATTTTTTTAGACATATTTCTATCGCGAGCAGCCCGATTTCGATAATTAAACTGCCTGCACTGAAAACAATATAAATAGTTCAGTATTTGTTTCCGGCTAATATTCCTTAACAAAATTAAAACTTCATCAATAAATAAATAAAATATTAAAATTATATAAATAAAATACAAGTTTAAAAGACGTGTACATTAGACCGCACTTACAGACTACGCACTTAGACCACTGAAATTTTCGAAAAAAAAAAAATACTGTTGTAAGCAGCAATCTTTGACGATATTTCTTCGGCTATTAGCTACTCGTATGCAGCTACTACGAAAGTATCGCTTTTAATAAATTTAAAACTTTATTTGAATACATTACTGATATTTTTCATATAAAAATGCTTTTTGATGTTAGTGAGCAAACTAAAAAAAAAATATATTAATTATAAAAAATTAGTTAAGAGAAAAAAGGTTTGCACGTACACTCTAAATAAGAAAGAGTGACTATTCACTCCGGAGGAGTGGATATTCACTCTATCGCAGAGTCAAAATTTGCCCAACCTCTTTAGAGTGACTATTCACTCTAGGAAAAAGTGAAATTCTTGACTCTCTGAAAGAGTGAATACTCACTCCTGAGAAGTGAATATTCACTCTGAAAAGGAGTGGATACTCACTCTTTCAGAAGAGTGACTATCCACTCTTGCAAAAGGAGTGAGTTTTTTCATCCCTGATAGGAGTGAATAGTCACTCTTTCAGGAGTGACTAAAATTCTTGAATAAAAAAGAAAAACTCATTTTTACACACGCTTGTTCGTAGGCGGTCACCCTCCCAAGTAGTAACCGAGCTCGTTGCTGTTTGACTTCTGCGCTTGGACGAGAACTGGTACTTACAGGATGCTACAGCCGCTAACAATAAAAAGGCTCTTATTACATTATTTAGCTTTGTTTCTTTTGTGATATTCGAGCACACTTATTAAATTTGTGTTGAAATCACAAATATTTATGGTGTTTCTCAACTGTGTAAATAAGAAAACTGAAACCTTCTTTTTGTATTATATAATACAGAGACTGTTCGCACATTTTTTAGACAAATTTGATAAATGATTTAAAAAAATGGAATTATTTTAGAGGAAAAAATTCTGACAACAACTTATTATGTGTAATTTATATTATCGTCTGATACTTTCAAATTTATTCTTATTTCAAGATTGCGCATGCAAAAAAGCTGTGAATGGGAAGATGCGTTTTTAGGTGCGTTCGTAATTATATAAATACTGAGCACCTATTGTCGTCGCTTGGTCCGTCCGTCTGTCTGTCCGTCCGTCCGTCCTCATATAACAACGCAAAAACTACCCAACCGAATGGTTTGCAATTTAAAATACAGTATCTTTGCAGAATTTTGTCGAGACATTTCAAATTTTATTAAAATCGAATCAAAATTTTAGGAGATATTAATAAAAATATTTATTAAGAAATTTGAATTTCTTTTTTAAATCGGTGCTTTTTTGTTATAAGAGCTTCGGAACTTTAATCGTCAAGCGACCGAGATACTTACTTTATTGCAGAAATTAATCTGCAGACGATATAATTCATTTCACATAATTAAAAATCGTCAAGATCTGAATATTTATTTAACTAGCTACAGTACGAACGCACCTCATTTGTCACGTTTGACGTACAATTTCCACCTTGTTTTTTTCCTTCCGAACAGAAGTATGCTTATTCGAGAGTCTAAAATGATTGCAAAGCGCATAATATAAAAACATTTTAGTGCGAAATAAACATAACAATTGATTGGAAAGTGCTATTTCAAAAATCAGTACATATACATAGTAAAAAGATACCAGATGGAAAAAAAGAGCCCATTTCAAGGCTTAAGACTAACATTTATACTCTTTTTTTTCTGCTATAATAAATGGTATAAAATCAGTGATTAAATGCAACGTTTTTCATTTCTCTTATGTTTTACATTTTAATTTCAAACGTGCTAAAAATAACAGAAAATTTAATCTATATAATTATATTTTGTTTATATTCATAAAGAGGTTAGAAATGATATAAAATATGTAGAATAGGTTATTTAAATAAAGAGGAAAATAATTAGCATTCAGAGATATTAAATTTCTGTTTATAAAATAGTAACAAAATTGTGTTGCAGCTAAGCATATATCTACTTCAAATATTTGTTTTCCCTGCACTGTTCTTAGCACTGGCAAATCCTGCAATTTGTAAAGCATAAAATATATTTCCTGTCCATAATTCTATCGATTCATTTATTATTTCAATGCCTTTTTCAGTTTTTTTTAAATCGTGCTACTATATATAAAGGATTTCATTTTAGGCATTTCGTTTCGATAACGGGCTATCCGAGAACTGGCGCCGTCTTGTGATTTTATTGGAAAAAACTGTTTTTCTTCACTCTCAACGGAGTGAACTATTCACTCTTGTCAACGGAGTGAGAAAGTCACTCTCGACAACGGAGTGAGATATCTCACTCCTTTCTAGAGAGTGGAAAATTCCACTCTTTAAAGAGTGCATATTTATAAAATTCACTCCTAAAAGAGTGAAAATGCCTCTCACTCTTCCAAAGAGTCAACTTCTCACTCCTTCCAATTTTAGAGTGTATATTCTGCAACCCCGGAGGAATGGTGCAGGTTGGTTCTCCTAGTTAACAATAAAAAAATAATATGTGTTATTTTTATGTAACTGAAAAAACAGGCTGGAAGTTACATGTTGGAGCTCCGTCTTGTCTGGTTTTAGTTCTTTTGTGTTTACCAAGAACAAAATCCGCTTTCTAAAGCATCCCAGCGTGTTTCGACAAGAAAGAGGTACAAAAATGATACGATATCATCTTTCGACAGAAAGTTTTCATTTCTAAACGCATTTTTCCCAGTAGACAGTTATTTTATTATTCAATTATCGTAGAATGAACCTAAGCGTAACGTCAGGGAGGGTGAGGCGTGCACAAACAACCTTACCACCAATTTTTCAGAATATAAATTTGTGCGGTATTTAACACAGAATTTCTGCATTTTTAAATTATAGCGATCATTAATTTTCAGAAAACGTGGTGGGAAGTATGTGTGTCCCCCCCCCCCCTCCACACACACACACACACCCTGACACTAAATGCTATGCTTATGAGAATGAAGATGTCTTTTTTTTTATCCAAGTGAACACAATCGCGTCGAGGGCTGCATCGTCTTTAAATTGAATATTACCAAGTCTCATATTTGATGGCTCAAATAAATATATCATATTTGATAGCTGAAATAAATTATAGTTGCGGAATGAGGACTGGATTATAGGCAGCGTGCTCTTAATAGATTTAGATCATCTCTTTCAGATTTGATAAGTCAAATCTGCCGTATAGAGTCGGGAACTTGCACAGTGACGGATAAGGTTCTCTATTTTAATTTCGCATCTTATATATGCATGTTTTTCCTCGTTCAGTGAAAGTAGTAAGTATGTTAGCAGTATTTTGGTAGCAGTAAGTTCCGAAGACATGGTCTTCGTTTGCGATAATTGTTCGTCCTTCCAAGAACAGTTTTTTACCAATCGTACAATCGGGTAATATTAAAACAGGTGTCTGGAATATAATTAAATTAAGCAAATTAAGTATAAAAAGAAAACTGCCCAGTTAAACTGAGGGCATGGAGCTCAGAGGCTATTCACACTAATTGTAAATTATACTCTTATTTCAAAGAATTTGAAATATGCCCCTCGAAAAATAAAGAAATCAAGAATATATTAAGGGGGAGGGTCATTCCCCCATTACCCCCACTAGTTAACTAATGAACCCCTTAAACTAATCAGGGAAGTCTCTAATTACAATGAATATACAGGGTGATTCATAAAAGATGGGCAGAACTTTAAGGGGTTATAGTACACTTAAAGACAAATAATATTAAATAGGAGACTAAGGGTCCCAGACGTATTCCCAAGGAGATAGGGGGCATTAAAGTTTAGGGTCCGAAATTTCAAATGATTATAAAACATGGAAAAATTGGTCGATTCGTTTGCGGTTTTTGCAAAAAATTTTCTTTATGCCAGTATTTTCTTGAAATAAAATTTTAAAGTTCAATTTCAAAAAATGCCGATAGGGGGCGCTTTAGACTTTGGAGTAACAAACAACTATTTTTTAACGTTATTTTTTGTATTTCTTTAAATGATTTCGAAAGCTTAGACTTAAACTTAAATTTTGATCTAAAAATCTGAGTCCTAACGAGTAGTTAAGTAGCGTAAACTGAAATTTGAAATTTGAAACCCTTCTCCCCCCAGAACAAAAATCAGTTATTCCCGATCTTTGTGTCGTAGATTAGGCTCTAACTACTGCCGCGTTTTGCTAAAATTATTCTTTATGTCAGTATTTTCTTGAAAATAAATTTTAAAGAAAATTTTCAAAAAATTCCGATAGAGGGCGCTTTAGACTTTGGAGTAACGAACAACTATTTTATACCGTTATTTTTTGTGTCTCATTAAATGCTTTCTAAAGCTTAGACTTAAATTTTCAGCCCAAAATCTGAATCGTTAGACGTGGTTAAGTTTCTGGGGAGAGGGGTTTGAAATTTCTACTCCTGAGCACAGTTCAGTTTACCATGTCCACACATTGTGTGCTGTGATACGAGGTAAAAAGACACAAATTAGGATTATGTTACCAAAGCATATTTATTAACATGTAATCACAATAAATGTTCAAAATTGTGACCACCAGAGGTTATGCACGCAGAACAACGGCGACGAATGGAACGGCGAACATTCGCGAAAACATCAGGCTTTTCGAGCACTTCCCCTACAGCGGCGGAAAGTCTGGCGACCAGTTCCTCGGGGGATTCAATGGGTGTCTCATACATAAGAGCCTTCAATCGTCCCCAAAAAAAGAAATCGAGGGGTGAAAGATCTGGCGAGCGAGCAGGCCAAGCAACAGGACCACCTCGACCAATCCATCTGTTCGGAAATGTGATGTCCAGATAGTTGCGGACGTCTCGTACGTAATGGGCTGGCGCTCCATCGTGCTGGAACCACATGACCCGCCGGATGCGTGGAGGAACAACGTTTAACAGGTCTGGCAGCACATGTTGCAGAAATGTGAGGTATGTTTTACCGTTGAGGCGTTCAGGAAGAAGGTACGGTCCGATTAGGTGGTCTCCGAGGATTCCTGCCCAAACATTGATGGAAAAGCGTCTCTGATGAGCATGTGGATACGTAGCATGTGGATTGACATCCGCCCATACATGTGCATTGTGTGTGTTAAATGTACCTTCACGTGTGAAGGTACATTCATCGGTGAAAAGCACAGTTCGTCCAAAATGTGGATTTACCGCGTTCTGCTGCAGAAACCAGCGGGCGAATTCAATACGATTTGGATAATCCCCTGGAGACAGTTTCTGGACTCGTTGCACATGAAACGGGAGCAAATGTTCATCCTTCAGTACCCTCCAAGTCGTGGACTGTGAGGTATCCACCTGGCTAGCCACTGTTCGTGTACTTGTACTTGGCTGCGCCGCTACTACATCCAGAATGGCTTCTGCAACAACTACTGATTCGTCCTTTTTTGCACGACCTGCATTCGACCGGGAAGCGAGAAATGATCCCGTCTCACACAACTGTCTGTGCAAGCGCTCGAAAGTTTTGCGGTTAGGCAACCGCCTGTTAGGAAATCGCTCTCCGTACATTCGTTGTGCCTCTGCACCATTTCCATCTGCCGCTCCGTAAATTAAATGCATCTCAGCCTTTTCCTTATTCGTGAAGGGCACCATCTTCCGATTCATTACTACAGCGACTTACACTTGACTCACCGTTCAGTGGTTTTTATGCCTGAATCGTGTCGAAATTTTGCATACGTGTTCTTCTTCTTCCCCATTTGACATTTGCATACTTTCTGTTTCCTTCTTCACCCGGTGACTAGCGTCAGGAATGGAGCTTTAACGTTTGCATGAGCGACGTTTCCAACTGTGCCAGTGCCTTTATGAGTGAATTCCGACTATGCAGTCCTTGACGAAAGTTGTATTTTTGCCTCGTATCACAGCACAGAATCGTTGGGCATGGTTAAGTAGTGCAAACTGAACTATGTTCAGAAGTTGAAATTTGAACCCCCTCCCCTCGCTACTGAACCACGCTCAGCGATTCAGATTTTGAGCTGAAAATTTAAGTTTAAGTCTAAGCTTTAGAAAGCATTTAATGAGACACAAAAAATAACGGTATAAAATAGTTGTTCGTTACTCCAAAGTCTAAAGCGCCCTCTATCGGAATTTTTTGAAAATTTTCTTTAAAATTTATTTTCAAGAAAATACTGACATAAAGAATAATTTTAGCAAAACGCGGCAGTAGTTAGAGCCTAATCTACGACACAAAGATCGGGAATAACTGATTTTTGTTCTGGGGGGAGAAGGGTTTCAAATTTCAAATTTCAGTTTACGCTACTTAACTACTCGTTAGGACTCAGATTTTTAGATCAAAATTTAAGTTTAAGTCTAAGCTTTCGAAATCATTTAAAGAAATACAAAAAATAACGTTAAAAAATAGTTGTTTGTTACTCCAAAGTCTAAAGCGCCCCCTATCGGCATTTTTTGAAATTGAACTTTAAAATTTTATTTCAAGAAAATACTGGCATAAAGAAAATTTTTTGCAAAAACCGCAAACGAATCGACCAATTTTTCCATGTTTTATAATCATTTGAAATTTCGGACCCTAAACTTTAATGCCCCCTATCTCCTTGGGAATACGTCTGGGACCCTTAGTCTCCTATTTAATATTATTTGTCTTTAAGTGTACTATAACCCCTTAAAGTTCTGCCCATCTTTTATGAATCACCCTGTATATACAAAATTTGAAGAAAATCGGATAATTCTGCATGAAAAACACATTTATCTAAATTAAGGGGTATTAGCCCCCCTCTCCCCCTTTATACTTAAGCAATGAACCCCGAAAACTATTCAGAGAAGCGCATTATCACAATGAACCTATATACAAAATTTGAAGAAAATCGGATAATTCTGCATGAAAAACCCATTTATCTAAATTAGGGGGGTTATCCTCCCCTTCCCCCCTTTATACTTAACCAATGAACCCCCAAAACTATTGACAGAATCGCATTACCAAAATGAACCTATATACAAAATTTGAAGAAAATGGGATAATTCTGCATGAAAAACCCATTTATCTAAATTAAGGGGGGATTAGCCCCCCCTTTCCCCCTTTATACTTAACCAATGAACCCCCAAAACTATTCAGAGAAGCGCATTATCACAATGAACCTATATACAAAATTTGAAGAAAATCGGATAATTATGCATGAAAAACTCATTTATCTAAATTAGGGGGGTGTTATCCCCTCTTTCCCCCTTATAATTAACCAATGGACCCCCAAAACTATTCAGGAAAGCGCCTTATTACAATGAACAATTATACAAAATTTGAAGCAAATCGAATAATTCTGCATGAAAAATCCATTTATCTAAATTAAGGGGGGATTAGACCCCCGTATCCCTCTTTATACTTAACCAATGCACCCCCAAAAACTAATCAGGGAAGTGCCTTACCACAATGAATCTATATACAAAATTTGAAGAAAATCGGATAATCCTGCATGAAAAACCCATTTATCTAATTTTAGGAGGGTTAGCCCCCCCCCCCTTCACCTCTTTATACCTAACCAATGGATCCCCAAAACTAATCAGGAAAGCTCCTTACCACAATGAACCTATATACAAAATTTAAAGGAAATCTGAAAATTCTTCATGAAAAAGCCATTTATCTAAATTAAGGGGGGTAACCCCCCTTTTTCCCCTTTTATACTTAACCAGTGAGCCCCCCAAACTAATCAGGGAAGTGCCTTACCACAATGAACCTATATACAAAATTTGAAGAAAATCGGATAATTCTGCATGAAAACCCCATTTATCTAAGCTGAGGGGGGGGGGGGGTTACCCCCCGTTTCCCCTCTTTACACAACCAATGGACCCCCAAAACTAATCAGGAAAGCTCCTTACCACGATCAACCTATATACAAAATTTAGAGGAAATCGGAAAATTCTGCATGAAAAACCCATTTATCTAAATTAAGGGGGGTTACCCCCCGTTTCCCCCCTTTATACTTAACCAGTGAACCCCCAACCTAATCAGGGAAGTGCCTTACCACAATGAATCTATATACAAAATTTGAAGAAAATCGGAAAATTCTGCATGAAAACCCCATTTATCTAAACTGAGGGGGGGTTAGCCCCCCGTTTCACCTCTTTACACAACCAATGGACCCCAAAACTAATCAGGAAAGCTCATTATCACAATGAACCTATATACAAAATTTAGAGGAAATCGGAAAATTCTGCATGAAAACCCATTTGTCTAAATTAAGGGGGGGTAACCCCCCGTTTCCCCCCTTTATACTTAATCAGTGAACCCCCCAAACTAATCAGGGAAGCGCCTTATCACAATGAACCTATATACAAAAATTGAAGAAAATCGGATAATTTTGCATGAAAACCCCATTTATCTAATTTCAGATGGGGGGGTTAGCCCCCCGTTTCCCCCTTTATACTTAACCAATGGACCCCCAAAACTAATCAGGGAAGCGCCTTATCACAATGAACCTAAAAACAAAATTTGAAGCAAAACGGTTAATTTTATACAGAGTTATCGCGTTACGTACATACATACATACATACATACATACGTACATACATACATACAGAACGGGCGGGCACATTAGCTCTCAGGCTTTGGTAGCCTGTGAGCTAAAAATGTCTGGATTTTGCACTTTCTCTTGCAAGAAATTTGACAATTATACGTCGCATATCCGAAGGGTGTGCTTTCTTTTTATTTATCTTTATGTTGGCTTAAAAGACGATTTGAATCTATTAGACCAACGATTGACTTATCTCTTGACATTCTAAACAACTAAATGCACGCGGTCACACTCCCAACATGTGTTGGAACTGAATTCTGGTTTATATTTCATTCGCCGTAGTACAATATCCTGATATATACTTAGTCACAACGTTGCTAGTACAATGTCTTTTTTTTTTACGAATTTTTTAAAGTGCATAAAACTTAAAAGACGATTTGAATCGGTTAGACCAACGATGGTCTTGTCTCTTGACATTCTAAACAACTAAATGTACGTGGTCACACTCCTAGCATGTGTTGGAAATGAAATCTGGTTTATATTTGATTGGCCCTAGTACAATATCCTAATATATACTTAGCAATAATTTTGCTAGTACAATGTCTTTTTTTACGAATTTTTCTAACGTGCATAAAATTTTATTTACATATGAAAGAAGTTAATTAAAATGTCTCAGATTTTCTCCAAAATTTACTCCCTTTCCCATCCTGCAGTTTATTCTTATTATATTCTTATTTTTTTAAATGTAACTTCATATATACATAGTTCCTGAAAATATAAGGATCTGGAAATAGGTATTGACATCTTTAGATTCTGACCATAACGGCATATCCCAACAATAAACGGTTATTGTATTTAATTAAGATAAAGTTTTACCTGGTAATTCCAAAACGAAAATTTATGTTAAACAAGAAGAAAACTTTTTTGTTTGTAAAATGCAATCCTCTAAGGATTTTACTGAAATGTTTTAAGCAAACCATTTTCAGAACAACAACATTATGTATAATCTTCCCAATTCTGATCATTAAATTTAATTATATAGATAAGTAGAATTATACATAAAAGCTACAACTTAGAATCCTAAATCTTATTTGTCTCAAACGGCTTAAAGTGTTTTAAGAAAAATATTCTTTTCGCATTTTTTGCTCTAAAGAAATACATCATCATTTATTTCCTTCATTTTTAGATTAAAGCTTTTGAAAGTGATTGTAAGTGAAATCCTTTTTGTATGATTTGAAACATAAGTCATTTGAATTTTCAGTAATATCTAAAATTTTCCGTTTTATTTCTTATTATTATTCTTTTCTAATTTAATGCAACAGAAAAATTAGCATCATATGTTTTCCTCTTTTTTTCAAAATCAAAACATTTAGTAATTCAAAATATTATCGTTTTTTACAATTTAAAATCATGTCATTTGATATTTCAATAATATATATAAACGTTCCCTGTGTAATTTATTCATCATAAAGGAAAAGAGGACAATTTTCATAAAACATTTCTTACTCAACATACTCTTTTAAAGTTTTTTGTGCACAATGTGCGTGCTTAGTGTTATTTGAAAATATATTAATGTAAGATAGGTCAAAATATTTGAAAACTTTTAATACTAGAACATTTTAAAATTGTGAAAAAAATATCACGTCTCCCTCATGAGTGGGAATGGTGGGTCATTTAATGTAAAATAGAGAACAAGTATGAGAACGTAACATTTTAATGGATATTATACTTTGGCAGTTAAATGTAAGTTAAATAAAAATCATGATATGGCTATATGTATAACTATGTGTGCTAGAAAATTTACAGCTAAAAGATTCAAAACATTCCTTGTTAAAAAATCTCATTTTTATAAATCAAAAGTAAATGATGAATTTATATAGAAGTATATTTTCTTTTCTTTCAAGGTGGTAAATTTTGACTTTCATCAACATTTGAAAAATAAAATAATATTACCATAATTCCATATATGTTAAATATTTGTAACAGTAAGAAGGAAGAAATGAAACATGTACCATTCCTACCTCTCTCTCGGTGTCCTATTCTTCCCTCCAAATGATACATTTAGTATATGGTTGACAACGTTAACCATGCTGCTTTTTTTTTTTTTTTTTTTTTTTACTTAGCCTGATTAGTGACTTGTAAATGCCGGAGTTATCATAAAAACTCAATAGAGTATCTGGCCAAGCACTATAAATAAAAACTCAGTGAAAAATAAAAGAAATGAACTTTCACCAACTGCTGCCAAACATTTTTTCAAAATCAAATACTACTCTGTCTAGTAGGGTGGTCCTTATATGATCGATTTAATTTTTTTTTTCTTTAGTCTCACCCTCAAAATTTGTTTCAATACTGTAAAAAACTAAGTAGGAAAAGTTTGAATGAAAAAGAAATATATTTAGAGGTAGCTCAAGATTGCTGAAGTTTAGTGATTACACTTAAAAACACTGCAATATTGACAAAAGCAAATGAAGCCGAAATGATAATTTTTATTATGATAGTAAATTAATTTCATATTTTATATAATACAAAAGTACAATATTAAGCATATAAAAAGTTTAAAGTATGAAAGTATTAGTAATTAGTTTAATTTGCAAAGTCCATTTTTCTGCAGTAAGGATAAGCTTTCCGGTGCTCCTCTACAACTTTCATCAGTTGTAATGATTCCAGTGTATTCTTTGATCAAAGCAATACTTTTCTCAGCATGATCATTTACCACTTTAATAGATTGCACCATTTTTAACGCAATCTTATAATCAGAATTAGTGTTGCAATATTCAGAGTCTCATTTCTTTCAACAGCTGGAAAGATTCTTTGGTAACAAAATCTTCAAACTTCTTTTCATGAAATTGTTTAAAGAAAACAGTTATCCTCGCCTCAGGATTCTTTGTACTGTTTTTATTTTGAAGGACTTCAACCACATTTCTTCTTGTGGAAACAGTTACAGGCTATAAAAAAGGGAGTCCAGAAAAATCTTCTGAGAAACCTCACAGATGCTTTGAAAATTTCTCCAGTTCAGCTTTTGGAATTTCTTCATGTATTCTTGAATACTCTAATAAACTATTCCTTGACTGAAAATCATTATAGGGGAGGTTTCTGTTATTGAACCCGTGGTCCAAGCTGTATAAAACACCATGGCTATAAAAACACAAACATCACAAAGACCTCTCTCTTCCTTTTTGGCAAGCTTGAATTGGGACTTAAAGATGAATATCTTCAACGAATATAACACCTTAGACATCCAAGAAGCATGATGCATTGCCCTTGGAAGCCTGAAATAAATTCCCCTGATAGGTATTCCTCCGAGGAAAATACCAAGTTCTGCAAATTCTTGATAATGATCTCTTGGTCCAGGTGTTGATTCTTGTCTAGTGGCAAACTCCAAAATTTCATCTTTTACATATTCTACAAGAACTCGAATATTATCATCTTTCAAGCCTGTTTCAAATTTGTTTCTATCTAAAAATCCCAGTACTCTTAGAAACACTTCAATAAAGATACTTCTGGACTTGATGACGAAGTTCCCAAAGAAATATGAAATACTTTTCCAATGATAAGTTCCATAATATGATGAGGGCAGGCAAAATAAAAAAGTTTCTTCCCAAGCTTTTCTCTAAAAAGGACACCACCTTCATTCTTTATAGTATTTGTGAAGTGGTGTCAAAGCTGATTTCAGTCATTTTATCTGGGATATGCCATTCATTCAAAGCTTTATAAATTGCATAGGCTTGTGCTTCGCCTGTTGCAAAAATAAGTTTACAATTGAGAACATCTGAGAAACTCCTTTTCCTGAAATTATAATTGGTAGTTCATTTTCTCTTTACCGGTTAATTCTGGTAAAAGTTTTTCATCCCAAGGCACAATGAGGGGAACATTTCTTTATAGCCGTTCATTTAATTTTTGTGATTCTTTAATTCTACGAACATTTCTTTTTCGACCAGGCTGACTTCTTTAATATCATATCTTAAACAGTTTGCAGTTTCTGAAACTACAAAATTTCCTTTTCTGTCGAATAGTTTGCTCCTGTCTAGAGCTGTTGCTAAAGCTGGAGTTATAATATCTAGCTGTGGATGGACCATGATCTGATTCTGCACCCTCAAACAGCTTTATTTCGCGATCGTGTTATTCATTTTCATCTTCTTCATTAGCTATCTCTAGAAGACTCAAGTACTGCTAATTTTGTTTCTTTCTCCTGTGAACATTTCATTTTTTCTAATCTTTTATTCAGAAGATTCTTATTTTTATCAGCAATCAATTCCTTTCGCTAGACGTTTATTTATGTCAATACCAATCATTGATCCTCGTCTGCCATCTTCTTGCTGGTTTGCAACTTTCTAATTTCAGGTATTTTGATTATGTTTAATGCATCAGAATGAGCAATATCAAACGCGTTATCTAAGTTTGAAGAAAATGCATGCTCTTTGGCTTTCTGATTAGGCATTTTGCATTCATTTTTCGTCTTTAAAAGTCTTTATTCCTCAAATATTTCCAGACATTTATTATCTTTATATCAATTAAATTATTTTTAAATAATTAATTTAATAATTACATTTACAAATGTTTTTATGAATTTGATAGCGTAGATAAGTTTTTTTTTAATACATTGAAAAAATGTTATTAATCTTGGGATTAGAGATATTTTTTAAAGTAAATGAGATGAAAACAAAAAAATGACCTCGAGTTATTAAACTTCTGCTTCATTCAGCTGCCTATAAATATTATTTGTTAGTGATTAAAGTTTACAAGAATTATTTTTAGATAGAATTGAACTAATTTAGAGGGTGAGAGCAATAAATTTTAAAACTTCAAAAATAAAGACCACCTTACTGACTAGTTTATATTTTGTGAAATGAAGGAAGTGGGGTTTCGAAACTTCTATATCATGCGTTCTAATTATCATAGAAACAAATTTACTTTTTATATTGATTGGGAAAGGTCAAGTAACTTTGTAACCAAAAGTAAATTGAAATCCGAAGAATAAATTTTTAGTAAATGCTGTTTTAAAAGCGCACTTTTTCACATTTTTTAAATTTTTGTTCAGCCCAAATCTTTTGACAGGCCTACAGAAATACGTAATGTTTACACGTTACTCCGTTAAAATTTTACGTGTTTTACGGCATCTTATTTGTTTTTATAATTAGTTTAAACTTTTAAAATTTCAAGTAAAAATATTAATTAGTTTTGATATATATCAGTTTAAAGTATTTCATTCCTAAACATACTATAGAGCAAAAATAAAAATGCTAAACGGCCTAACTCTTCTCAATATCGTCATATACACATGACTTTAATATATGTTATTTCAGTCGAACACAGTAAGCTTCTCATTGTAAAAGAATCCATATATTGTCACACAGTTCATAGTTTTCAGGTGAAATAGTAAGTACCGATTTTTGTTCTGTCCTTAACTGAATAATTAACATCATGGTGCGTTTTCCTTCTTTGTCGATTTCCACTGGATTTGTCATTTCTAGAAATATTATTCCTGTAAAAACAATCCTTTGCTACGTGATTCGTACTTCTACAAATGTAACAAAGTCTTGGACTTTTGTTTTTCTTAGAGTAAAATACTTAAGCGGTGGTCCCTTCAGAACGCCCGGTATTCATTTGTTCTTCTTCCAGTAGAATTTCCAACACTTCATCCATAGATTTTTCACGCTGTGTTTTTAATATGTCTCGTACTTTTGAAAACTTTCCTTTCAGCCCTAGTACCGTGTAGAATACTAGTTCTCGATCTGTTACAGTCAATCCCAGTGTTTGACATTTAGTGGCAATTCCCCGGGGTGTAGCGACATAATCATTTGCTGATTCATTTGATTTCATTTCTAAGTTCTTTAACTCGTTACCCGCGTCTATTCTTCTGTCTTCTGCTTGACCGATGAAAGTCGATTTTATTTTTTCCCATGAAATTTTCGCATTTTCTTCGTCTGCAAACTGTATCGCCTGTTCATCCGACAACGATAATTTAGTGTACGATATGGCGTCATTATTTTTCTGCTCCCATTCGGTGGAATCTTTTTCATTTAGATCTTTAGCTTTAACTTCGGATATGACATTATCCAACCTTTTTAGGCTTAAAGCTTCTTTAATTTTTAGACTCCATATGAAATAATTAGTTCCGTTTAATTCGGGGACGTTTAATTTATCCATGTTCCTTTTAACACAATAGCCTTCGATTTCAAAATTTAATAACCACGATTTCTGCTGCCATTTTGTTGTTCTGTTATTATCTGTACATATTTTGTAGCAGAATAAAGAGATAACTTAAAGTTTAAATCCCTTTAAAAACGGGGCAGTATTTTTTTCTCACGATCACGACTGAAAATTTGAAATTTTTTGACAAATCGAAAAAATCTTTTGGCTGAAAAAATTGAAATAACTGAAAATATGACCTTTGAAAATTGTTTTTAAAACATCTAAAACTCCTTTAATTATCTAATGCATTTAAATAAAAATTATAAGTTATATAATTTTTATTTGATAACTCAACATAACAACGTATTTAACATGAAAGAAACAAATCACTGAGTTTTTAATATACTATCAATTTTAAAGTCTCTCTCTCAAAAATAATAATAATAATAATAATTCTGTATCAATTTCTTTGCAGATAAAAACGCAGCTATTGCAAAATATATTTTCTTGGTAATTGTATGCAACTTGTGCAATACATTAAAAGTAATTTGTATTTTATTAAAAACACTGTTTCATAAAATCCTATAAATTCAAATATCTTGCGAAAACACCGATAAAATAACTAGTAAAAGAGAGAAAATCACTTGTTGAAAACATCATTGAACTATATTAAAATGTTCAATCGTTTGAAGATATTATTTTTGACATTTCATATGATTATATTTTCATACAGAACGGATCTTGATTACGAGAGAGCATTTTAATATCAACACTTATTCATGAAAGCTTCAGAAGCATAGCTTATTAAATGAGGACGAAAATTATTATAGAGTCATTTGCTATAGGCATTGGATAAAGTGTTATTTTCTCATTTGATAAGTCACTTGCAAATCTAGTTAGTTATTACACTATTCTAACTGAAGTATCAATATCTCTCCTTTTTATATTCTGAAGTTTCATGCTTAATTCATAAACTTCGGGTGGCAGTTAGTTTCGAGCTTAGTTGAAATATCTATAGATAATGTAATGTAAATTTCCATATTATATGTATTCCATATTACAAAATTCGAATACATTAAAAATTTCATTATATGCGTCCTATTTATTTATATTGTAAAATGCAAACAAACTTCATCTAAGGACGCAAACTAAAAATTTAATAATTTGCTTGTATATCCTGTTATACTTCAAAAATTATACGCCATGCTTTATTTTATTTTATTTATAATTTCAGTTTAATCTCTTTTATATATAAGTAAAAATGTTTTTGTATGTGTGCCTATCTGTTTGTTTATTTCTCTTTCGACAATTGCTCGGAAAACTATCGCACGTAGAGGTCTGCAAATTTCGATAAGGATAGATTAAGACAGGTACACATGCAACTCAGACTCAGATTTTTAATTTTTTTATAATTAGCCGATATATTAATTTAAAACCCTAATGAACGCAAATGAACGTCCTAATTGTATGGAATTTCCTTTCCAATTTATCAATTAGCTCACTCTATCGTTTGTACCTTTCACGATATGTGACTGGTCTTTTTATATGAGTTGCTCAATAGTATTATCTACCATATCGTAACAAAAAATCTTTGCTGTAGTTCGCGCATGCGCAGATAAAGTTTATTTCATACAAATACCCATACCTCATCAAATATTCAATATATTAATATTTTAGTTGCAGTATACTATTTCCACAAGTTTTTGTCAAGTTTTTCGAAAGCGGTGTTAAATTCGGTTGAAAACTCTGAATGCTATAAAAAAAACTGAATTTTTCACAGAAACGTTAACATTTTCAAGAATGTATGTGTTATTCTTACACAAATGCACAAAATCGTTGAACAAGACCTACATAGTCATTTGCTACAGTCACGGATCATTTTGAGCATTTTCTGTTTCTAGGGGAAACGAAAATATTATTTTATTATTAAATTTATTATTACCCTTCTAATTGTCCTCGGGACTAAATCGTCACTAAAAAACATGAAGTAAAACATGTTCTTTACATCCTCAAAGTTGAAGGGCATTCCTTCACGAATTTCAGTAGATCTTCCACAAAACGTGTGAAATCAGTCACTGCCCTTTAATTTCTGGACATCAGTGTATTTAAAATCGTAATAGTTAGTAATTTAATACAGATATCTTAAAAAGTAGGTTATCTGAAAATCTTCCTAATGAACGGAAGGATAAAACAAAATGAATTCCGAAATCAGAAACCCCGATACCGACACTGTATTTCTTAAGAATACATCTAAAAATATCTTGTCTTCAATTTGGAACGCAGTATAAAATATAAAGAAACTTTTCATTCCTCTATATATATTTGCCTAACAATGAATAAATATTACAAATATATCTACTGCTGACAGAAAAGCAGTTTAACGTTTCCTTTGGTACAAATAATGAAATAGTTAATTATTTGTTGCGAAAAAAAAATGAGAGAGAGTGTGAACGTGATAAAGGAAGAGTGCTGTACGATTTGGAATGCCAGACATTTTTGCAGTAAATTAAGAAAAAATTGTAATTTGAAATTTTTCGTTTATAGGGAAAAAATACAAGGGAAATGGCTGTAATTAACCAACTTATTTTACTCTGCCAAAACCCATTTTTCTGCAACTTTTTTCATGTTTCATTTTTTATTACTGTGTAGAATATAGTAACTAAGCAGTTTAAACGTATCAATGCTTCATTTTCCGCATTTAATGTCATGTAAAATCATTTTTAGCATAACCTTCCAAAGAATGAATATTTTAAATATTTTCAAGATTTTTCATATTTTCTTACTGTTTACCTTTCAGAATGATTTCAAAACCATCTTTTAAATCTTCGTTACAGCTACCTAATTATTTAATTTCTTGCATTAGAATGACGTGTTATGACATCATGCGTATTTTTGTCATTTTTTTAGTCGCCTATTGAGACTAAACTAAAAGATAAAGACATGTAGAATCAACAGAGCAATATTTGAATCGTAACACGAAAGAAATTGTGTGTATTATAAAACGTATATTGTTTTTCAGGCGTGCAGTAAAAAAAAAAAAAAAAAAAGAGAGAGAGAGAGAGAGAAGAAGAAGACTAATCCGAACGCAAGCTTCAGTTATAGTAGATTCAAGGGGGGGGGGAGTAAAATTTTTGATTCATAAGCCTGTCTTTATAAATTACATAGTCTATTTTGTCCTAATCTACATTTTAAAATTAAATTTATCTGTAAAAGGCTCTACATAAACACCATAATTTGATAACATATTCCATATCAGCGTGTAAAAGGACGTGCAAATAAAATTTTCTTAATAGTAGCTAATGAAATTAAATTATTGAAAACTGAATCACCTAAAGTTTCGAGAAGTGTTGCTTAAAACTTTTTTTCTTTGCATAAAATTAGTTCTAAATTAATATTTTCTTGTGACGTCACAACAGGGGGAAAAGTGTCACTTGAGTGTGACAACTTTTGACATAGTAAGAAAGAGAGGTAAAAAAAAAAAAAAAAATTGCCTGACGTAATTAACGGATCACCCCTAAAACTCTTTCACCTAGAAAAACAAAGCATTCAAATTTGTAAAATAGAAACCAATGACAATTTGATGAATAAAACAGAATTTTATTTTTTATGTATCGATTCTATCGAATTATTCGGATAATCTTTCCTCTCTTTCATAAATTTACGCAAAATAGTTTTTGTACCATGGATTATTTTTATATGAAAGAGGAACACATTTTTTTAGAAAAAAAAATTATACACATCCAACAGTATTGCGCGATGAAATATAAAATGGTATATAATATTTTTTTAAGAAAAAAAAATTTCGATTTGCATGCAAAGTATAAATTTTATATTAACTTTTTTTTTTTTCAGTCGCTCAAAAAGTCTATTCCTATTTTAGAACAAAAACATAAAATAAAATGAATTGAGAAAGCACATTTCAACCCAAGCATATGAAAGTAATATATTTCGACAAATTGAGAAACTAAAATATGAATTAAACTTTCTTTAACAGATGGCGCTGAATTTCATTCTGCCTCAAGCAACAGTTCAAAAATAGCAATTCATAACATTTGGCATACCTATTGTAACAATTTCACCAAGCACGCCTCCATGTTTTCGCAATAGTCTCATTTAAATTTCTACAATGTTTACGCTTTACTACTTTCCGAATATTAGTCCCAAATTCGCCTAGAGCTAATGTAAGCACAGAATACAAAAACTACCTGTCTGCGAATTTCAGAGAACTAATGTAAATAAAAAAGATAAAGGAAATGAATGGTACATCTATGCATGAATTCAGGAAAGATTTGTATTTTAAGAGGAAAATTATGTTTATTTCAGTGTTTTTACACTTTTTTTTCAAGTTAGTTGCGCTCTGAACAGTATCTGTAAGACTTTGAAGTAGAGATAACTAAGTCAAGTTTTAGCTTCCTTATTATAATACACAAAGAATTCTTAAAATATTGAATTTGTGGTTTTTCTTAACTCAAAGATATGCAAATTGCACATTTCCGCGGAGTGTATGAGACATTTGCGTGATGATGCTATGCATGTTTGTTCAAAAACAATTTAAAATACGTTTAAAAAAAACACTAAAAAATAATAAAGGCTTATATGCTGTGATAAAATTAAAATAAAAAAGGTTTAAATCGATAGATAAGTTTATTTTTTTTTTAGTGTTAGTTTTACAAGGTTATGTAGTACACACCTTTTATTATATATTAGCAAGAGAAAAAGAAGATGATTCAGGCATGTTCTTTCAGAATTCATTAAAAATTTACAATGTGAAATTAAAACACTAATAAAATACGTTTATATAAAAAATATATATAGATATATAACTTTAAAATAAACAATTCCTCCCGACTGAGCTGGAAGAATAGGTTTATTTATTTATTTATTTTTTTATTATTTTGAGGTACATACATCAGATGTAATATAAATTAAATAAATTGGTCTTACTCCTTCTAAAGTAATTTGTAGAAAAAATTTTAACTTTACCTACCAAATATAATTGAATGAATATGAGGTAATTACAACAAAAATATTAAAAACTTGATGAAACAGTTGATTTAAAATCATACATAGGCTATAATATATTTCCAACCAGTGGGAGTTTTATTTGGGGCACTAAATGCATGGCTGCTAAATTTATTCTTTTCTCAACACTATTATTAAAAAGGAATACTTTATTTTAATTACTGTCAGAAAGTTCTGCTACTATAGAAGGAAAAGATTTCTTGTAAAAAATAATGGTATAAAAATAATATATGTTTCAAACATGCATTTAGTACCCCAAAAAAAGATAGTGACGAGCCGCCACTGTTTCCAACGCTGAAACGAGCTTCGAATCCAAACCATACAATGAATGCCATCGATAGTTTTAATATGTCTAACCTAACACAGTAAACAACTTCTAAATGTTTATTGAAATCGAAGAATTTTAACATGTTTTAACCCTCCACCTGTGTCACTCGAACTGAAATTTACACTCTTTGCAATCATTTAAATGTAACTTTATTTGTGTAATATTGGATTCTTTAACTTGAAGTCATAATTGAGACCGTTTAGACTTCGCATTCACATTTAAATATATAATTATCTATTTTTCTAATACTCAAATTATACGTATGAGGAGAAAAACCTGGCGGCACAGGTGAAGGGTTAAACACCATTGATATAAAATTGTTTTCATTTAATGAAGTCAAAAATATGTATGTGACAATAGGTATGGAATAAATCAGTATCCAAACTGTTCGATTAAACAGCTTATAACTTGAGAGTTCAGTATTGTAGATTCCGTTGTACGCCATAAATTTGTTAGACTTTAAAAAATTCATTAAAAAGGGGAAAATTATGCTAAAAATTGGCATGCACGAAAGGGATTAAAGGGAGTTCGGATTTTTTTTAATAACAAAAAAAAGTTGTGGTTCAAAAAATTACCGATAGATGGCGCTGGCATGCACAGTGAGAAGCATGTCAAAGACGGCATTATACTTCGTGGACGATGCTCTAGACAACCTGTTACTTCGAAGAGTCCGCCAAGCTTCAATATCCCAGCACATGTAACGGATTCCTTTTCCGTCTTGAGCAATGCGCCGGTTACTGGGCCGCTTCACTGAAACTCCCCTATCGCAAAATCCCATGCTAATCTATGGGGAAAATTCAAAGCTCGATTACTTAATACCTAATATAATTATTGAAATACAGTTTTCACCATCAGAAAATAGATGTCTGATGCCGATGAGAGGCGTTTCTAAAAATTGTTTCCGTAAATTTTAAGTATTTTTAAGAACATGATAAAATTTCATCAACTGGAAATTTCAAAGTTTACAAGCATTTTCTAAATATTTAAAATTTAAGGAGATAATTTTTTAAAACGTTTATCATCGGCACCTCACTTATACTTTCTGATGGTGAAAACCGTATCTTAACCTGTTAGCGCCCAGCGTCCTATTTATAGGACGCCGAATTTTTTTTCTCAATAAAATACAAATATTGCGATTCACACCACTTTTATATTATAGCAACCTAAGAGTGACTTTATCATGGTGTTTTGTGCATCAAATAAAACGAATATTTATCCTAAAAATAAACTGGTGTTACATTAAAACCTGGTGTAAGAAACATAATGTTGTGAAAAAGCAATGTCGGGCGTTAATGGGTTAATAACTATATTAGGTAATGAGTCATCGCACTTCTAAATTTTCCCATAGGTAAACATGGGATTTCGTAATCGAAAAGTTTCAGTGAAGTCCCTAATAAGTAATATATAGCATATGTAAAGAAAATAATAATTGCAATATTGGTTTCATGAGAATTAGTTCTAAGTAACAGTTGCGAAAAATGTGACGTCAGAATAGAGGAAGACACAGCACACTGAATACTCGGCCTACCAGCTGACACGAAAATGGAGGCTATCGTAGGTGGCTTTTTTTCAGCGTTTGCACGGTCCCTTGAATTACCATACAGTAATTTCTAAAAGTATTCTTCGTGTTATAATTTTGAGATTAACTAATGTCGAAAAATACTGGTATTCAAGGAACTATAGAAACGCTGAAAAAAATCCGCCTACGACAGTCTCCATTTTTGTATTAGCGTGTAGGCCTAGTATTCAGAGTGATGTGGGGAAGTGTTATCATACAAGTGTGACACATGTGACTTTGTGGGGGGGGAAGGGTTTAAAATCTACGAAATTTGTGTGACGTAATTAGGATGATTGGAAGCTCTCTTACAAAACTTTTCCATTGCAATGATATAACATCTTATATAGTACTCCAACGATAAATTCAAATAATGAATGCTTTAATCATTTGTATTTAGTACTGAATGTTATAATAAGATTCTGAAGAATTAAACAAGAGGATATTTTGACATATGGAACAAAGTGGCCTAGTTAAATTCTCCTTTATTTTTAAAATATGAAAATCAACTCACACAGCACAAGTGTTTATTTCAATCGTTGTTATAGCGAAACATCCTATACTTTATAGGAATTTTTTTTTAAGTCAACAAAAAAATATTTTTATTTTATTTTATTTTATTTTATTTAACCTTTTTTTTTTTTTTTTTTTTTTTGGAATTTAATTTAAAACGTATCACGCTAAATTTAATTTAAGTGTCATCATGGAAACTAAATAAAAGAAATATTGGCATGCATTTCTCAATCTTGCTATTTTAAAATTATTTTTAACTGCCAAAGAAAAATCAAAAATCTCGAAATCATTTTTGTTTATAATATAATAACGTTTGAAAAGATTACCTGAGTATTAAAAGATTAAAGTATTTTATAAGGAAATGGGAAGAAACTGTGAAGTGGTATTCAAGATTTAATAAACGTGTTGCGGATAATATTTAGAGTCTCGCGCATTTTCAAGTATATAAGTATATATATATTCCTATACGTACATTTCTCAAAAGAATTGATAACTATTCTTAAAAGTTTATTTTGCTATTCCAGTAATTAAAAATATTAATTCTTACAGCACAATAAGGTGATACTTAACTATCTTTATTCATTTTGCTTTTAACTTCTGCGTCAAGGGAAAAGCAATATTTATCAGCTGAGAAAATGGATTTGTTACTTACGTATTTTAATCTTCATTTAAAATAATAATAATGCAATATAAAACAAGTCTTATTACTTCAACAATCAATACATTATAAAAATCTCCTATTAATATTATAATTATACACTGCATTTGGCCTTATTTAACGTCATGAATTAAATAAGCCCAAATGTATTATATAAAAATACAGGTAGTAAAATGTTCCAGCCCTCCCTCCCCCACTCACGTTTGCTACGCCACTGGTTCGGAGCGATATCGCTTCCGAACGCACCACATAACAAATTTTGAAAAACAAATACAATTTTAGCCAGATTTCCAACAAAATTGAATGTCATTAAGGAAATAGGAGTCGTTTTTATTAAAAGTTGTACAACTTTAACTTTCCAAATGGTAACACCCACTTTTGACACTTTATTTGAGTTCTTTTGAATAACTCAACCCAGAAAAGTACATTTCTGATTATTTTTAAAATCTCTATTCAGTAAGAGAGGGCCAAACTTTGAGGATACTAAGGTCAAATCTACGTGATAAACTTTAATTTATGTATCCCCAAAATATCATGCAATTAATTTTTCTCTTTTCAATGAGTTACAGATACAGTGAATGAACCCAAATGTAATCTAAGCTTTGTTTTCCATTCAATAACATGATTTCATTTATGAAATTATTAATATATTCATATTCATAAAATTTATGAGTTATGACCTTCATCAATTTTTAGATAAAAGAACGAACATTGTCAAAAGTATGGGTGTGTAAGTTTAGAGTTCATTTTCATTCCAATCATTTTTTCAAGATATAGAGAAATTTAACTTTCTGACGGTCTGAAATCGTCTCCTGTTTTTGTTCAACCACGTATCAGAAAATCGCAAGGAGTCACCATAACATTCCTATGAATTTTTAAAAATAAAATTAATTTATTTTATACTTAATTTTTTCTCAATATTTTTTTTCTGGTTAATAATTGTATCACTCTTGAAGATTACCCTGTCAGATCTTAAGCTAACGAAAACCCAACGAATGACAATAGGCAGAAACAACCCACACCATGGGTAAGCCCATAAAAATGGCAAAAATCCCTGACAGAGACAAATAAAACAAAAAGTGAAATCAGCCCATAGAAGAGGCGGTAAACACTACAACCACAAACCACCATGAACGTGACAAGCCAACAGACTTGGTAAATATGTAAATCTATGTATGCTAATGGTGCCTGGAGCATGTAAAATCCGTCGTGGGTGCTAAGTCCTCGAAGTTACCTATGAATTATACTTCTGGGGGTGCCTAGTCTGGTGAAGGACTCGTCACATGATCAAGATTCTAAATTACGATACCAATTTCTTTCTCTTCCTTAATATTTTCTTTTTTTTATCTGCCAATTCAATAAAGTTTAATAGAAACCTTCAAACTGTTAAACAAAGAGAAATATACCAAACTACTGGAGAGCACTGCAGCGATGTCAATAAGGCTATTGTCAGGTGGATCACAGTCATGCTGTGATCAGGCGAATATCAACCCGTGTCCATTTACTTACTCGTCAAACTTGGCACTCATGCCGGGCAGGTAGGGGCCTGGTTAGCAGTATAAAAAAAAAGCTTATTGCTCTCTAAGTTCTCTGTGAATTATACCTCAGGAGGTGCTTAGTCAGGTGAAGTTCTCGTCACTTGATCAAAGTTCTAAATTACGAGACCAACTCGCGTAGCGATGGCATGACGTATGGGTGTGCGATGCAGCGTAAAATTAGTAAATACTCCAGCATCTCACATCCGTCCAGCATGACTTGGCTACACTGTGCAGTGCTGAATCGACTCATCCAAATATCAATTAGCAACCGGCCAACTAAGGAAAAACAACTTAGGCAACAAGATGCACTAAAGCCACGTCGGCCTAGAGGCTTATCAAACAGATCTTCGCTACGCGGAGATCAGGCGAATCCTCGCCCCGTTGCCAGGCACCAACCCCTTAATCTGGGCAAAAGCCCGACAGGTAGGAGCCTGGTCAGCGGTCTAAAAAATGTTTATTGCTCTATATTTACGGATAAACCCCTAACATATTTTCCTTTATAATTCTACGGTTTTAAAAAGTAGGGGAAAGTCGGGTTGCCGCAGACGGTGGGTAACCGCGGACATTTCAATTTCTAAGAAATTCAAAGTGTTGCGTATATAAAGAGTTATTGTAAATGAATGCCCTCTAGAGTCGAAACAAATACAGTTTAATTGTGACGTTGCGCCCAGTAAGTTTGTCGTGAGTGAGTGTTTTGTTTTCGTCAATAAATTTTCGAAAAAACAAGACAGAATGCATCATATGCGGAGAAATATTTGAAGAAGACTGGATTCAGTTCCCGGAATGCAAAGACTGGGCCCATGAATATTGTGTTTATATAGATGCATCGGATTTTTCTTATTGATTAATATGTCCCGGGCTACCCGCCGTTTCATGTGATGCCGTAAAAAAAAGGCCAAACTATTTTCATTATATTTCGTTAAACCCTTCGGGATCGGCGGATTTTACACAAATTTTATTCGGTTGGCACCACTTTTTAAAAAAAAGCTACCTTTACTTAAACTATCACAAAAATGCTTTAATTAGTGAAAGCAAATATTGCTTTTATTTTTTACTGGTGCCTAAAACAAATTCTGTATGCTCTTTTTGAGGGTGCATATATGCACACATGTTTCCGAATGATTTAAATAATTCGATATTATTAGCAATGTTTAATTAAAATCATTAAAGAAGTTCGTAATTTTATTTTAAGTATAAAATAAAGACAGAAATTTCATTCATTTATTTTTTATTTGCAATTTATCCAAGTGCCCGGGGCTACCCGATCTTCCCCTACACAAACTATATATTTCCAAGTCTGCTTTGATCGAAAGAACTCAAATGTAGTGTCAAATGCAGGTATTACTATTTGAAAATACAAAATTGCTATATTTTTTAATCTGTAGATGGTTCTCATTTCAAAAAATGCATCCTTATTCTAAAAGAAGGCATTATTTTGAATCTAAGAACGTCTTTGCTTTGCTTTCCTTTAAAAGATCGTGAATAAGGGCAGGTGTATCTTTTTTTTACACCGATTGTACAAAGTGGCAATAATTAAAGTTAAGGTGCTTAGAGCTTGATTGAAAAACAATCTACTCGGCCAAACGCAACATAATTTGGTGTAAATACTTTTTTAGATAATTGCAAATAGTTTACACCTTTTTCTAAGGCAGTAGGAAGTATAATACCAACTTAATTTTATTCTCCAAATGCCAAATTTGTACCAAAATTTTTACATAAAATTTTGCTTTTATAGAGTATGTGACAAAAACATTTAATTACGTACAAATCAATTTGTTCTTAAATTCTGGTGACATGCAATCATTTTAACATTCTAGCAACAGAATTAATTTGCCTTAGAAGGAGTTAAATAATAAAAATGTATATATATTAGTTGCGATTTTTGCCATCTGGGCCAAAATTAGCGCATCGAACCATAGAATCTCAAGATTCCATAAAAGTTTAGCCAATCCCGAAAAAAAGTTCATTTTTTGGTGCCTATACTTGTAAATAAAGCATAAAAATGAAGATTCAATAAAATGTTCGACAATTCCAAAAGATGTTCTTTTTTCATAGTATGCCTGTGCTACTGCCCAAAAGCATGCCTTACCACTTTTGGCCCTGGTGGTGGAATTCTGAGTTTATTTTTTTCATACTAAATATATTCTCCATGTCTTAAATAGTACTTACACGTATTGTTGTCGGGCTTGATCCAGTGTTTTTTTATAGTCAGACTCTAAAATCGTCTAATTTAAATCTCGCCAACCTGCATTTCACATTTTGGGAAATATCTCTATTAATATACCAGTATATGAAACGAAATCTCATCTTCATAATACAATGAAGCTAAAAGAAACAATTAATGTTGTGAACAAAAATACAACAAACGAAATAGTAATCTTTATGACATACATTATTAAAGCTTATGTAGATATGTTAATGTTTAGATGAATATCTAAGATAACAAGAAAAATCTACTTGGAATGTGTAAATCGCACTAGAAAAAGAAAATTATGACCTCTAAAATATAATATTTAGTTTCACTTAGTGTTGATATTTTCATCATATATCTTGTTTTGATATTATCTTATGAAATAGAAGAAATATGCAGTTTAGTAGATATTACATATTATAATAAATGAAAAGGTTCTATTTTGAAATATCATCTATATAATTTTCTAATTTTACTGAGAAACCAGGGGTGAATGTGCTCCAGTATTTTGATTACCACTGTTTCTGTATGTTAATGGTTGCTTTATTAAATTGAAGAAAACTGAGATTAAATAACACAAAGGAATGCACGAATAGTGGCTTTCAAAATATCGGAAACAGTCGCCCCTGTGTGAACTCTATTTATTTTTTGTCTTATCTGTTAGCAGGATTTATGTTCATATGAGTAAACATTTATGAGCAACAGATAAAGAAGTATGTTTCATACACTTACTATATTCCATCACAAACATCTAAATGGGTAAAATATTTCAGTTTTATGGGCGAGTAATTGACTGTATTTACAACCACTATTATGTTAGAGCTGGCTAATTTATAAAGAAGTATACAATTACCTGATGCTATGAAGCAGTAACTGTTGAAAGGCAAAAATTGCGAACAGTAAGCATAAAATTTCTGTCCCAGTACGTATGTCATACATCTAATCAGTCAAAATGATACTATCTACAGTAAATTGTGCAGATTTCAGTGCAAAATATACGCAATTTATACCATATGAAGCAAAGCCATTAAATAATAAGCCCAGTCAGATAGTGTTAAATGTGTTAGAGACACACTAGCGCCAAACCTCTGCTGCGGAAGGAGGACAAAACAGAAGTGGGTCGCAGAGAAACGATACGATTTATTTATATCGATATTTTATACGATTTTTATCGATGTTTTGTTTTTGCACTTCCTTTAAAAGCTTGCTAATTATTGGGATCTTTTACATTAAAACTAAAACTTTAATGAAAAAAAAAATGTGGAAATTTACTGGATTAATATTTCTATATAAATATAGTGGAGGCGAAGAAGTTGATTTATTTATTAAAAGTTAAATAAAAAGTGATGGAAATTTACATCACTATGCAATTAACCCTTTCCGGCGCAGACAAATTATATTCGTAAAATGTGAAATTACTGACTGACACCGGAATTTACAAACGACTTTCTAAGAAAATATGAACTCCTTATTTTAAGCTTTAATTTTAGAAGCAAAATTTTATTAAAATATTCTTGGTGCCGAATGCAGCACTCCCAACCGCTAGATGGCGCTATTTTCAACTTGCGAAAAGTTTCCCATTTATCTGACTGGGCTTATTATTTAATGGCTTTGATATGAAGCGCAGATATATTGATAGATACGACAGATTTGAGAGTCACGGACTACAACACATGTCTCTAAAACAATGTAAAGACAGAGGTCCTGAGTTAACACCTTGTGACTTTTTGCTGATGGAATAAGTAAAAGATAAGGCTTCTTCTCCCTTTCCGATTGATCTACAGAAGCTGAAACACCATAAATTTACATAATTTGGATAAATCTTGATTGAGCAAAATTGTATTATAGGTTCGATATGCACCATATCACTACGGATGCAGAAAACGGATATCTGTGGAAATATCAATAGAAACATTTCCCTACAAATCTATTGCATATAACATACATCTTACATTGTCCATGTTGTAAATTGTGTTTAAATTATATACATCTTTATGAATCACCTTGTATAACACTGTATATGTATTACCAGCGTAGTAACGATTAATCAATTCTGTTATTCAAAAGGAATTTTTAACATAAGACATCGCAAATTATAATGAACTTAATGTAGCACAGATATTTTATTGAGAAATTTAAATAAAAAATGCTAAAATCTTCAGCTGTGAATGTCCCACTATCACATAGTAAATATCAATTACTGCACTATGCTGTTACGAAGGGTATTTTATCGCTCGAATATTTTGGTAAATTTTGAACTTAAGTCTAAAATTTAAACATAACTCGGTTAATAAATGAATGAATCATATTATTTAGATGTTGATGAGTATCATGAAGCCTAAATCACGACTTATTTTTGTCCTTCTTATACCTTTACTGGCACCATCCTATTAGATTTGGTTTAGTGCTTCTTCTTTTTTATATCTCTGTTGTGGTTTCCTGATAGCCAGAAATTTTTCGTTATAGAGCGATATCACTTTCATCAGTATTTCTGTGACGTAAACTACACCGTTCACGCCGTCACTAGCGGCAAACAGAGGCTAACGATAAAGAAAGGCTACCGCGGTGATGTACACGTATGTTTTTTTACAGACCGCGGGAGTCACGTGCTGCTCGAATGCACCAATGCAGGTGTACGAAAAGAGCAATACGTCACTCTAGCGGTCTGTAAAAAAAGATAAGTAGAATGCACCGCGGTACCCTGTCTTTTTCGTTAGCCTCGCGGCAAACCGAGGCTAACAAAAAGGACAGGCTACCGCGGTGCATTACACTTATCTATTTTTACAGACCGCTAGAGTGACGTGATGCTCTTTTCGTACACCTGCATTTTTGCATTCGAACATCACGTGAGTCCAGCAGTCTGTAAAAAAAGATACGCGTAAAGCACTGCGGTAGCCTTTCTTTTTCGTTAGTCTCGGGCAAACCAATATTAGCCTGATGTCACGCCAATATTTCATTCATTGTAAATATTTACAATATAACGCTAATAATGTTACATATTGGTTTTCCATTGAAAATAATTTTAATGAAATGCCGATATCTGTTAAATATTATATATTGTTGGAAATATTTGCATTCCCACTGCTCCTTCTTTTGAATAGCAGTATCTCAGAAAAACATTTTTCATGGCAGGTTTTTACAACATTTTCAATATAAATAACCTTCATGCTAGGTTTCAACAAAATTTTCAAGAGAAAGCTAAAAAGAAGATTATTGTATAAAAAATTTGATATTCAAAAAACGGACCGAGTTGGAGCCCTGTATTTGCAATGGAATGCCAGTATTGCAGAAATATTGATTTTATTCATTTTACGTCGGTAAAAATACTTATTATCAATATTGGCGAAATGTAAAGATCGCGATGTTGGGCAGTATTTTTGTGCCACTATTTAACTACGGTTTCAAAATTTAGCAAATTTTCTCTCGATATTTTTTTTGCTATTAGGGTTGAATAGAGATTCGAAAGTGATATCCTAGCAGTTTACCCAGTGGCTCAGAGGTTCTCCTCTCAAAGCTGGTAGACGAGAGGTGCTGGGTTCAAACCCCTGTCGTGCTCGTCGACTTAACCGTTCGGAGTTTTCCGCGGTTTTCTTCGAACCTTGCCGTAAATGCAGGTTAGGATCCCTTAGAAAGACCCCCAAGTAGGGAATTCCCCCTAGGGCCTATATCCCTCGTGTAGATAATCGGCCGACAAAAAATCAACCAACCTAGCAGTTTACAGAAAGTGATAAATTATTTGAACGATGCTTCAGAGCCATTGTGTATATGTATATTTAATATGTACAGGGCTCCCAAATGGTCCGCCAACTGAATACCAATATTTTTTAACAGAAAATTTCATGGTAGGTTTCTACAACATTTCTGAAAACATTTAACTCCGAAGGTGGTTTCTGCAAATTTCGCAAGAAAAATCTAAAAATAAAATTTTTCTAAGGAAATACCAGTATTGAAAAAACGGACTATTTGGGAGCTTTGCATGTATCAATCAGGGGCGTAGTTTGTTTTACTAAGAATCAACTTATCGATTATTTCTGTGGATACAATATTAGAAGAACTCAGAAAGTATTCAGACTTAAGAAGCACTTGTTCAAGAACATGTAGTCCTCTATTTATCATGGTGGTGAATTTTTAGTTTTATGTCCAAATATTGATGTTTTCCATTCTACATTGCAAAGAATATCTTGGCAAAAGGCAATTGCCTGTATGCTTTATAGGAATCATCAGTTAGGTTCGCATAGTTTTATCAACTTTTTTTTTTACATAAAATTCAAATTAATACATATCTCAGACATAAGATAAAGGAAGACACTCAAGATAAAAAAATCCTATGACATAAAATTGTAGAAAATATTTGTTAATATGAAAATTTCTGTTGAAATACTATCTTCACTCATTCCCTCTTTGTCATAATTGTACGTGGTGAAAGATATTACGCACGAAGAGATTTATATAGATCTTTAGGATGAATGGGATGGCTAGAAATTCCAGCCAATCATCGGTATATAGTTGAAATAATACATGTATTAGGGAGGTGAGAACGTACTGACGATGCAATTATATCCTAATAGTGTCTTTCATAACTTTATCAGTTCAAGCATCTACACACTACTGGATAAAACATCAACATTATCCAATACAAACTTTAGCTAATATTAAAATTTGTTTGATTTCCAGCGCATTAATATACCAATAATGGATGTGACTTCCCTCGAAGAATATAATACTGATATTTCTAGTCTTCTTCCAACTGAAACAATATTGAATACTACTGTAGTTGTGTATATTTGTGTTAGTCCGTCTTGCATATCTAATCATTTGAGATGTCTTAAACAGCTTCGTAATTAGCATGCAAAGGCATCGGAATATGGCTCTATTGACAGTGATATCACAGAAGGTGATACAACAACGACTAAAAAGCCTCAGAACTTTATGAAAATTGTAAGGGAAAATGCATGTTAGGAAAATAAGGGAAAATGTATGTTTTAGATCCTGCATAAAATAGGAAAATTAAAATGTGATTCAGCCAATAAAAATATCCTACAACAAATATTATTCGGACGTAGATACTAAAAAGGACTATGTTCATATGACATGCACTATATCGGTAAAACTTCAAACACATTTTATTCATAATATTCGATAAATAATATCTTATATTATCTATCATATTCCTTCAGTAAAACAGTTCAATCTATACTGTCATATTTAACTGTCACATCATCTAAAAAATAGATTAATTAATAATTCCCCATGCCAGAATAAATTTCCTTTTTTTTTATGTATCAGTTATATTCTGTTCCTGAAAAAACTAAAATCGCATTATTTTCACTTTCATTGAAACATAATTCGGGTAATGAAAAGGTTTGACATAATTGAAGCCTTGAAAAACCAGTAGACCATAATTGTTCAAAATCTATATCAGAGATCAAAGGTTTATATTAGATAAACATATAACAAAAATTTTGAAACAGCACAAGTAACAATTATCAACCAAAAAAATGCTGTAACTTAGTTTAATTTTCTTTCTACGCCAAGAATTAATATTTCACTCTATCTGTCTCACAACTTATATTTCTAACGCCAAAGACCAAACACTAATGTTGTTTGTATTCCAAGAATGGTTATTTTTAAAGAAAATACAGTAAAAACTAGTTTTTAGCCAGCTGGAATTTTCATAATTCTTAAGATCTTTAAAAGTATACGCGACTGGTGTTATGCATATATGTAATTTGGTACTATAGGCGTCCTGATGTTCAAGAGATAAGGATGTTGCTTTTTAGTATCTAACATACTTGAAAATGTATTATTTTTTTATCTATAAAGTATATATTTTCTTTTCTATCTCGTTAAAATTTCGGGAACAACATTATGATTGCGCTTAACCAAACGTTTATTTTTCAGATTGTTCTTTTTCTTTTTTTACATTGAATAGCCGCATTCTAAACATAACTTATTTTAATATGTATAAGTATTTCTTCACTTTGTGTAAAGTTATTTATTTAAACTTTTTTTCGGATGCCATGAGTACGTGTTAGAAATTTATAGGCCTTAATTCTATGTTTCTCGTTATCACCCTAATCGGCATCAGCTCTATTAAAATGAAATAACCAACTAGTTTTCTTAAATAAATATTCATGTTAAGAAAGCTCATTATGAAGTATTTTTCTCGGGAGAAAGTTGGATGAAGCCTTAAAGTAAAACATAACATGTTATCAAGTTATCCATCAAACAAACTGACAGAATTCAAATCGTAATCATATAGTAGAAAAGGTTAATAAAATATTACATTTTCCACGTTAGTATGGAGGAGTTGATTTCATAACTACTGAAATTCGTCTTCAAGTATGTACTTTTGAGTTGAAAGATATGATAAATCATTTGTAAATTGCATATAATATTTCACCAGCTGTAATTCAAATATGCTAAATTCAATAAATATAGTCTTTATTTTCAAAATATTAATGAAAATGACAATGATTAAGGCAGAATTATTCATTTAAATATTTTAATGATGTAGTTCTTATTATTTTCCTTTCATCTCATGCTATTTTTAAAGATGCTCATCCTTTTATATTCTAATCATACATACGATTTATTATGAACTACATATTTACTTGACAAGTTGAATTATATATATATATATATATATATATATATATATATATATATATATATATATACATATATATTTTACATTTATTTGCCAAAATGAAGCAAAATATAGACATTTCCTGTTGTTTTTCGTTTTTATTAACTATTTAATTTTGTGTTTCAACAAACTTGATAATTTTTAATTATTTAAATCACTTCATGATTGTTTGGGCTATTATGAAGTGCACGATAGCTGTATGTGCATTCGTGTTATTATTTATGTGCAAATTTTTTTAAAGTACTTCTTCATTTATCCATACCAGGGGGTGTGCATAGAATTTGTGGGGCCCACTAAAGATACGGGATGGGCCCCATGAATTCTTTGTATTTGCAAATAGTTAATACAAATTTTCTCGCATGGGTACATTTGAGCTTTGGGTCCCTTTTACATTAAAGTTAGAATCAAATGATTAAGTTCATAAATTTCTCCACTTCTTGCCATTGAAATAAGAGCTACTTCTGCGGTAAAAGATACCGGATAATGAGTTGACATAGGTTCCAATCCCATCAGCTGCTCATTCTCCATAAATTTTCTGAGGTAAGGTTTTATTCGTTTTAAAAAAGAAATTTTTTTTTCAATTTCGAACTGCAGAATCTGGTAATGTAACAAGCGCACGCAAAAAATATTTCATGTTAGAAAAAATTGTTTGGTTACAATTGTCTAAAATAGCCATAATAATTCTACTGCGTTTCTCTGTTTCTTTCAAGTTTTGCCATTTTTTATACAAAAATAAATATTTAGTCAGTAACAGTAGTTATTTTTGATATCTAGACATCATAAAAGAGGTTACATTTTTGTAACAATTTTATTTTTAAAAGACTATTTTATTTATTATTTTTTTATTTAAGTAAAACAACAAAACTTTCCAAACGTCTCAAATCGATCAACGGGCCCAGAAATAAAATTATCCAAACAAGAAAGACATTGATCCCTTGAAATATTCCTCAGGTTTGTTATCAGGTGTATTATCTCTCTTTGTGTGTTGGCCAGCTTGACGATGAGCTGTGTGTGGCTAAAGAAAATTGCATTAAACTTTTCTTTAGCCAAGGTTCTGCTTTCTTGAACAGGTCAGCAAACTTTTGAACACCATTCTCCTGTTCCCTGCTTACAAATTAAAATTGACGCAAACTTCGTAGAGTTGAAACGACATCAACAGCATATTTTAGAACAGAAGATAAATCATATTCAGGTTTTTGCAGGTATTTTAAAAAAGCAATATAATGTTGAATAAGAAATTACGAAAAACGAGCCCAACAATAAAGTTTTTTTTAATTATAGTAAAAAAATAAATAAATAAATAAAGCAGTTTATGATACTGCTCGATATAAAATTATGTGAACAAAGATAAGATTTGCAAAATTGTGAAAATTACGCCGATAATTGTATTCATGTAAACTCGTCTTTTTCCGTAAGTGTTGGCAATAATTGAGAACGTGAGTTTCAAAACTCGCCTTATCCAAAAAATCAAATTCGAGGAAATCGCGAAAAACCTCTGACTGCTTCCATTGGTTTTCATTGTAAACCAAGATTTTAGAACGCCAGATATACATGCCAAAACTAGTTTTTTTGCAGATTGTAGTGTTTTTTCAGTGAAGATTTATCAATGGAATAGATTGAAGAGAAGATTGCATTTTCACAAGCTTTAACTTGCAGTAAAACCTACCAGGACAGAACGGCAAGGTATTGGAAAATGTTCCATTTTAGAGATGTTTCCGTCCTAATGGCATAAAAGTGTGCTTTTATTTTCGCTAACCTTTATTTTTTTCTGTTTAAAACATTATTTCGATATAGAAAAGTTCCGTTTTTACAGGTTTTACTGTAATACACCAATACTCTTGCTCTCCAGAAGTGTAACAGAGAATGGATGTTTTCGCAATTTTAGAGGATAACTAAAAAAACAGAATCTTTTCTAAAAAGGAATTTTTTTATGATCCCTAAGAAAGCAATACCTTGAAAATATACTTGATTAGGTGAAAACCTGTCTAAAACGGAATTTCTCAATGGTAACTTGCTATTCCGTCTTAGCAGTTTTGCTGTTGTTGTACCCATGATTAAGTAAACCAGTTACACCTCACCCCCTCTGCTACGCCACTTAATACAACTAGCTATTAGGTGTATTTAATGTGATAAATCATGTTTTTATTCGATAAAAATAAATGTTTTAAAGCAGATAACTTAAAGTTACAACGAAGAACAGAAAGAAACTGGACGGATTCTTGTATATAAATGAGACTGAAAAAATAAAAGCTGTTTCTAAAAGAAAAATACTTCCAGGCCCTAATGGCTTAACAAGTTTATCTTGTTTTAGAAAATAATTTACAGGATGCGTTTGGGGATATTTCAGGGAGTTTTTAATTTTTTTTGAAAGATATAAGAAAGAAACTTTCGATTCTTTAAGGGAAAAAAATGTAATTTTATTGTAAATTTAGAAAAGATTTATTATATTAATTTTATTAAATACAAAGTATCAAATATGAAATCATAATTACAATGCAAGTTAACAATTTTCTGAATAAAAGTACATTGAACTTTAAATAACTTTTAAGTGACTTGATTTGTAAAAAAAAATCCTACTTTCAAGATTTGGCTATCGGCTTATAATTTAGGAGCTGATGTAATACATGTCATTTTAAGGATCTTAATCAAAAATGACGTCATTGCGAACTTATACAAAAATATTTCAGATTTATGAATTAAAATAAAAGTTTTAAAAATGTCGTTATTCCCGCTTAGTCATTTCACTTTTTGCGCCTTTGTGACAAATTTTTTCTGCTATCTTTAGGAAATAATTAATTGAAAAGCTATGCCCTAATTTAAATTACTACTTCTAAATGCGGGCAATAATTGTCATCTTAAACGCAAGGATCTTAAATTTGTATATGTTTAAATTATTTGATTGATTGTAAAACTCATTATTTCTTCAAATTTTTGTTATGCAGTTTAATTTCAAAAATATTTTCACCGTCTTTTCAAATAAAAGATAACTCCACACTTCTATTTAATGAGAAAATGACGTCAAAAGATGATATATGATAATCCCTATCTTTCCCGTTTTACTTCTTTTATCGATAAAAATGGATTGATTAGTTGCCACCATTGCAAAAATGTCATTAAAAATTACAAAAAATTAATATCTCGGAAACTAATACAACTTTTAAAATTCTGAGACCTTGTCTGGCATCCTCGGATCAAGTTGGATAACTTGTGTTAATTTCATTGCTCAACGTTCGATATTATAGGAATAGCAAACAGACAGGCAGGTTTTAATATAATAGATATTATATAACTATCAAGTATTGATAATGTCTCCCTAAAGTTAACATTTCAATCGATATTAAAATTCTTAAATGTCGAAATCTCATTAAGGCTTTTGCTTTCGTTTTCTCGCTTTCTTAATAGGTTTTCAGACGTGTAATTAATATATAGGAAAGGAATATATACTTTAGAGGCGCAATTAAATAATAGCAGGTTTAATGAGGAACACCAACATAAATTCATGTGACACTTTATAACAAAATCCAGAAGATGATTTTAGTGGTAAAGAAAGCAAAGCGTACTTATAAAATCCCTAAAATATTCAAAACTTCAATCAGCTATAACATTTTATTTATTCACATCAGTCCAATTTTAGTACGTGGTTTTTTGTACCTATATTGGGCCTTCAAACATTGAAAGTTTGAAAAGGATCGAAGTGTACCGCTTTACTAATTGTCCTTGTAGGTATATTTGCTCCGTTTTAAGACACATTCCAGTGCTATTTCAAAATTATATCTATAATATAAATACCGTGATTCTCGATTCACTGACTGACTCATTAACGCTCCAATTCTTATACAGAAACATTATTTCAGAATACAAAAGAATACAACGGCTTAGTTCAATATATTTTCCTTGCAATATTAAGGGTAATCATTCATTAGGCAAACGTAACTCTTAATAAAGGAATATGCAATATAAATAACACATCGGCTGATAAGTTCCCGCTCTGGCACACAGATGGCGTTGCAATCGCCGAACCGATGCTTTTTTTAGTAAATACTAACTTTTAAAAGGTAGCAGAAAAAATTTCATGGCGATTCGCCGTGTGGATCAAACATTAGAGTGGTTTTAGTTGATAAAGAAAAAAATGGATAAACAAGAATTTCAAAAATTGTTATTTGATGGGAAAAACACCGTTCAAACAAAAGCTTGGCTTGATAAGCGTTATCCAGACACTGTACCAGGTAAATCAACCATTATTAACTGGTTTGCTGAATTTAAACGTGGTCGTACGGATACCAGTGGTGCACCACGCAAAAGAGGTGGTTACTCCGGAAAACATAAAAAAGTCCACAAAATCGTTTTGGGGAACCATAAAGTGAAGTTGCAGGAGATAGCTCAGACTCTGAAGATATACAAGGAATGTGTAGTTTTTATTTTGAATGAACATTTGTCTATGAAAAAGCTGTTGTCAAAGTGGGTGCAGCGCATGTTGACTTTTGACCAAAAACAACAACGAGTCGATGATTCTCAGCACTGTTTGGAGCTTTTTCGTTATAAAATTATGTTATTTATTATTAAATTAATATTATTATTTATTTATTAAATTATTATTATTAAATTATTATTATCAAATTATTATTATTATTATTATTATTATTATTATTATTAAATTATTATTATCAAATTATTATTATTATTATTATTAAATTATTATTATTATTTGTTATTAAAGTTATGTTATTTATTAAAGTTATAAAGTTATAAAGTTATAAAATTATAAAGTTATGTTAAAAAGTTGTGTTTTCTTTATCAGACCGGGAACTTATCAGCCCATGTGTTTACTGTGATGTACTGTATGCAATATGAATACCGTCTCACGAATGCTCTAATACTTAGAACGATTTTATGTTTTGAGATGATATCATGTTTTTCCGTATTCCCCCAATATTCTTTGCGTTACTTTTAATTAGTGTGGTGAAATTTAACCAATATTTCGTGAAAAATAAACCCGTTATTTATTTATTTTTTATCGCATGTGTATGACGTGAGTATGAAGTGTTTTCATAGTAAATACAATATGGAAAATGTCCTAGATATCACTCCAAGTTCACCAAAATACCGTAAAAAAATACCCTTACTTTTTTATATTTCTGTATCATGTGATATTGCGTATGATACATATGAAGCATCATAAATAATAATCACTTCAAAAATAAATTGCTAATTATTTTATAATTCTTAATTTTATAAATTCTCCAAGCATATCATACTGCATAACATATTTTTGAAGTATTTTCCCAGTAAATACAATGGGGAAAATGTCTTATTAAACAGCTTTAATTATATTTCTCACCCGTCATATTTGACCTTCTTATTCATCTAGATATACAAATTAACCAATATTCATTTTATATCAGAAATATCCTCAAAAGTCAGGTAATTGATTGATTTCCTGGTAAACGAAAAGTCGTAAAAAATATGTAATTAATTATTGTCGTCATGACCAAAGTGTTCAGTGACTGACACAAATTAATGAATCGCAATCAATATCTGTCACAGCGAATAGTTGACTCAAGTTAATTAACATTTACATGTAACTGCCTGCGGATAATGAACAAACATGTAAACATCTGAAGAAAGATTAAATATGTATTATGCTCTTTGGACCATTATTGTAAAAGATAGGATATGAAATTTCAACCTAAAGTGTGCCTTTCATATTGTAATTGAACATTTAATATTGCTGCACATTTAATAAGCTATATTTGTTATTGCAGAAACGGAAAGTTTCAAAAAAGTTTGATCTTTATTTTTTATAGAAAAATCTTATCTATATTTGTTAAAAGAACACATAGGACTTCTAAAATTTCTCGTGTACCCATATCATATATTTACACAACATGCTCTTGTTTTCTTATTTTTTACCTTTAATAAGGTGGTTCCAACAAACAAATGATAATTATTTTACGGAAATAATATCATCATTCACATTACTTCCTTTTCTTTTCTTTGCCGAGTGGTGTCGATTTTATTATAAAAAGGTATACTAATTCAAAAGTTCATTTCGCTAAATTCATTATTACGATGCTACAGGATGTTTCATGAAGTACTGCCTAACTTTAAAATACAAGAAGCCATTAACTGTACTATAAGTATAAGAAATTAATAATAGATGTGTCCATATGACAACTCATAAATTTTGTATACGCCCATTTAAAAAATAATTTAAATTTTCATCAATAGATCACTCTGTGTTGACTCAACCTCTACGAATACTCAAACTAGATTGTAATGGAGTATCACTTACATTTACTTTTCTTATTGAAAAGCGAATTAAGGTATGCAAATTGGTGGCGTTTTTTGTTTTCTTTTTTAAGCAGGATTAGCAGTTGAGGCAGTTGTGTGGGATTTACTGATGAATATTTGACCTATAATGAAAATTTCTGAAAACAAAATTTATAAGCTATCTTATGAACATATAATTTACTTCATCCTTATATTTATTATATTTTTTTTTGAATTTTTGAATTTAAATATTAGAGAGCCCTTTATGATACACTCTGTATCAAGAACACTTAGACTTCATTGAATTGTGATCAGTTTTTGAAGTTTAGAAACAATCTAAATCAAATATGCACGAAATTATATACCAATGCAGTGTACATTTGGCAAAAAAATACAAACACTGGCTATAACTTCACTTTTAAATAATGCAAGAAAAAACGGATGTATTGTTTTCATTCGTATAGAGTTCTTTATAATTCTTTCTGATTTGTTATGTCATGAGGGGCAGTCTACATACTGAAATTGAACCCAAATTTGAAAAGTTCAATAGCAACACCATAATTTTATTACATATTCCAATTCAGCATTAAAAAAAGCATATTTTTATTAAATTTTGAATCATTTGTTAGTGAGTTAGGAATTATTAAAAAATGAACCAATAAATGTTAAAAATTAACATTAACTACTTTAAATTTTGTCCAAAATATTTATTAAAATTTCATCATTAGACTTTATCATCAATCGGCTTTCATACTGTCAGCCATTAATTGAAGTTAACGACTACAAAAACATAATGTATTAAAAAATACTTATATATGCATCGGTAATCCAGATTACTTTTTTCAATAAATTCACGGTTTCTACCGCTAAATATTTATCATAGTTCGTATAGATATGGTAGATTCATCAACGTACTTGCAAAACAAATTGTATGGTTTTAATATAGTCAACGTAACAGACAGGCTACAATATTTCCTCCCTCGTCTTGACTGTCACGTGATCAAAATATACTTGTCTTCCCAAATGGACGAACTGTCATGCTATCAAAGTAGGCTGAAAAGCAGCCAAGAAGAATGGAGTGCCTATCTAAACATTGACTGGTTTGGAACCAGTTGGACTGACACAATTTTTTTGTTTTTAACATAAAATAACAGATGGGCAGATAAGTTCCCGGTCTAATAAAGAAAACACAACTCTGGTGTGTAGTGGTGAATCCATGTTTCGTCCATGGTTACGTATCGACGCAAAAAGTATGTTTTATTGCGACGAAAAATCTCCAAACAGTGATCAGAATCATCAACTCGTTGTTGTTTTTGGTCAAAAGTCAACACGCGCGGCACCCACTTTGACAACAGCTTTTTCATAGAGAAATGTTCATTCAAAATAAAACCTACACGTTCCTTGGATATCTTCAAAGTCTGAGCTATCTCCAGCAACTTCACTTTATGGTTCCCCAAAATGATTTTGTGGACTTTTTTTATGTTTTCCGGAGTAACCACCTCTTTTGGGCGACCAGAGAGTGGTGCATCACTGGTGTCCGCACGACCACGTTTGAATTCAGAAAACCAGTCAATAATGGTTGATTTACCTGGCGCAGTATCCGGATAACGCTTATCAAGCCCAGCTTTTGTTTGAACGGTGTTTTTTTCCCATCAAATAACAATTCTTGAAATTCTTGTTTATCCAATTTTTTTTGTTTATCAACAAAGTAATTCAACTAAAACCACTCTAACTTTTTATCCACACGGAGAGTCGTCATGACTTATCAAAAATGCATTGGTTCGGCGATTGCAACGCCATCTGTGTGCCAGACCGGGAACTTATCAGCCGATGTGTTATTCATATTTACGTTGTAAATTTAATTTCTAAAAACTACAAATAAGATACAATAAACTAAAGCAAAACAAGAGTTTTCATGTTGTAATAATGTACCAATTAAAAACAAAATAAACAGATATGTTAATTTATTTATGAGAGAAAATGAAATATTCAATTCAAAATCTCAAAAGTACAGATTGTGTTTTTTTACAAGAAAGTAGAAAACATCAAAACATGCATATCTATGCGCATGAATTTATACATACATGCATGTATGTTTGTTTATGAATTTCACTAAGAAATTGAAATTGTTAAGAATAATTTCTGTTGTACTTATCTATAAAAGTAAAAATTCACAGAAATGCAAAACTTTTAATGAGCTTTGGTCAAACTTTTGATTCAAAGAATAACATAATTATTTTGCTGCGTTTAACGGAAAATAAAATTGCTATTAAATGAAGCATGTTTTGATGATTCTGTTGGACTTCATTTATATATTTCTGAAAGCATTAATGAAATGTTAATTCATAAATGTTATGTTTGGTTCTTTAAAAGTATTCCACAGGTTCCATGGATAAAAATATCATATACATATAATAATTTATGAATGTTAAAACGTATTTGTTATTTATTAGCTGAAATATTCTAGCCAGGCCTCGAAAACATATTTTTAATAATAAAAAAACTTGCCTTTCAGTATTAGAATGCCTATTTCCTAGAACAAAAAATGTTTGACTCCGTTTTAAATCTTATGTTGTTGGAGACAAAATGACTTAAGGATATTCTCAAATCTAAATTGTGATTTATTCATGTGACATATTCATAAAGTCATTGTAATATTATGCACATGAAATTTCCTTGTATTTATTTTTAAATAAAAAGAAATCCATTAGTGTTTCTCATTTCCTGTAATGACAAAGGATCTTTCAGAAAATAGCGTTAAACTGGTATTTTAAACCAATTTCTGAGACACCACTATCAGGGAAAGATCATCATCGAAGAGCAATAGTTTATAAGTCGATTAATAATACATTCATTTTAAAATGTAAAACACTATTAAATTTCCTATTACTTTAATAATCATATTTGCAAATACCATGCTTTTACGTAAAAGTATAATTTCCTGAATGTGTTAGAAAGTTCTGCGTTATTGAGACCAAGGAGAACAATAATAATTCTTCCACAGTTAAAAAAAGATTTTCATTGAGAATATTATAAATCATTTTAAATTAGAATTCTTATTTTATTTTCAAATAATATATTTTGATTTTAGATTCAACATGAGAATAAGCGATTTGTAATTTGAAATAACATTACACTTTAGATGAATTCATGTTGAAACATGGTATACAATCAGTTACACTGGTGCATGTGTCTGTATAAGTAACCTTAAACATGTCATATTGATATAACTACATTTTTACTTGAGGAATTAGCCTCAAGTTTCAAAATTATTTAACAAACTACAATTTTTCAAAATCTGTGTAATTGTTTTTATTTAACTTCCCTAATAGCACAGCCTGTCCATGTGACGTTACAAATGATCACAAGTGACACAATAACAACGCTCATCAAAATGTGATACATTTAATTCGTCACATTATAACTCTTATACACGACCGTGATTTCGTGACTCTCTTGTGAAGTCACTGTGAATTCATCGACTCCATTGAGAAATCAAGGTGATCAACATCTGAATTATTGTGCACCTCGTGAACAAATGAGACATGTCGATTTTACAGTGTAACATGGTAACTCATTTTTCCTGTCACGTGACGGCAAAGGAAGATGGAAAGTAAGAGTTGCATATGGGTCACGGTGCTTTCACAGTTTGTTCGATTGCGTATCACGATGCTATTAAGAAGGGGACAAAGATAAATTTCCACAATAATAGAAAATGAACCAACAACTTCTTTCGATTCAGAGACGTCTTCTTGAAGTTTCATAAAAACACAGGAAATGAGGCTGTACATTCTAGATATATAACTTTGAGTTCGCTTTGTACGGAGAAGAAGAACGGGAATACGCCTTTAAAGTAGAGACAAGTCAGTTCATGCTCCTTTTGTCGGATAGAACAGATTTTGCATATACTCTAAAAGATGCATAAAACTATCCATATATAACTGACATATTTGCGAAAATTTCAATGTAAATTCGTACTTGTACACAATTACAGAACCATATATCTTCAAAAACCATTTGGAGGATAGAAACAAGAGAAAATATTTTTTCGAGGTGGACAGAAATGCTTCTGAAATAAAAGTGCTCCCCTACTGGCCATAAATTTTGAAAAAGAAGTTTTTATTAGTTTCATAAACATTTTGGTTTCTAAGGATTTTATCATTGATTAATTTTCGAAAGGTTTCTGATGGTAAGTGAAATGTTTCTAGAATAGTGGATAACCATGATGTTAATTGAATTTAGACAACATTTTTTCTTCTTATATCAGGAAACGTTTATGTATTTTTTACACTACACACTTTTAAGGTAAAAGCGTGTCTGTTTCAATTCCTTTCGTATGATTTGAAGTTTAAAATTTATATATTCCGTAATGCACACTCAAATGTATATTCTCTGAATTCAAAACAACATTTTAATTAGTACTTATTTTTTGGTTAATAATATGTAACGCATTTGTTATGGAGTCCTAGCTAAATAATAAATGTACTGTTTTCTTCTCTGTAATCCTTTAAAGAATTTAATAGGTATACTTTAAGAAATTTGTATTCAAAATTGGTTATTTGATATAGATTTCACACACTACAAGAATAATTCTTAAGCAAATCCATAATGAAATGAATCACTAAACACAAAGAACTCTGTTGGCTAATTTATATTTTTTGAAAAAAGTCATGAGTAAAATGTTACTTTGCTCGGCGAAAAAATAAATTATATTTGCAAAAAAAATTCATGAAAAATGAAAGAAAACATTCCATATTCTTCTCAGAACTTACTTTGCATGCGTGAAAAATTGTGAAGTAGCAAATAAATAAAGAACTAACAAATGAAAATAAAAATAAGATTTCTAAAAAAGAAACAGAAAATCTCATTTTTGTGGATTGAGTTTTGACTGTTTATTTGAACACTACAACGCTTGCTTGAATATTCTTCGAAAATGACATTCTCTGAGAGTACATGCATGCTTATGCATATATAGGCATCCAAATATACGAATAGAGAAACCATGCATACATTTGTTAGAAAAGGAAGAAAACTTTTGATGCTCTTCTAGAACACATTTCAGTTTGTTTATGTTTTCCCTGCTCTCTCCCCTACGGCATCTGATAGGAAAGTGGGTTACACTGCAACACATTTTCTGAAGATATTTCGACTACTTATATAAAGCTTAGATTTTATCGTAAATTTATCTTCTGTACAATAAATTTTCTTAAGTTCGTTTTGTAAAAGAAAGTACATATTTCTACTGCATTATTTTACAAAGGAGAGAAAAATATATTACTTGCTTTTTAAATCTACAAAAGAATGTTGTTTGTTATCTAATGTAATATTACAGAAGGGCATTCTCATGTTACTTTTAAGAAATCTTATTTTCCCGTAAAAAGGGGTATTAGAATCTTTTGTTAATATGTCAAACATCAAATTTTGAGTTTTATGCTCTAATTTATAAAATTTGCCGTAATGGTTATTTTTTAAGAAGATGGGTTAGATTTCAACACATTTTCTGAAAATATTTTGACTACTTATATAAACCTTATATTTTATCGTAAATGTATCTGCTGTACAATAAATATTCTTAGGTTCATTTTGTAAAAGAAAATACATATTTCTATAGCAGTATTTTACGAAACTCAAAAAAATATGTTGCTTGCATTTTAAATTTATAAAAGAACGTTGTTTGTTATCTAATGTAATATTACAGAAGGCCATTCTCATGTTACTTGTAAAAAATCTTTTTTGTCTATAAAAAGGGGTGTAAGAATTTTTTTTAATATGTCAAGCAAGTTTCACTTTTATGCATAATTTATAAAATTTGGCATAACAGTTATTTTTTAAGAGAGTGGGTTAGACTGCAACACATTTTCTGAAGATATTTCGACTACTTATAAAGAGTTTAGATTTTATCGTGAATTTATCAGCTGTACATTAAATTTTCTTAAGTTCGTTTTGTAAAAGAATGTACATATTTCTACTATATTATTTTACAAAGCTGAGAAAAATATATTACTTGCTATTTAAAGCTACAAAAGAATATTGTTTGTTATCTAATGTAATATTACAGAAGGGCATTCTCATGTTACTTTTAAGAAATCTTACTTTCCCGTAAAAAAGGGGTATCAGATTTTTTTTATTTTTTTATTTTTTTTTTTTTTTATCAAGCATCGAATTTTGACTTTTATGCACTAATTTATAAAATTTGCCATAATGGTTATTTCTTAAGAAGATGGGTTAGATTTCAACACATTTTCTGAAAATATTTTGACTACTTATATAAACCTTATATTTTATCGTAAATGTATCTGCTGTACAATAAATTTTCTGAAGTTAAATATGTACTTTCTCTATATTTCTACAGCATTATTTTACAAAACAGAAAAAAATATATTACTTGCATTTTAAATTTATAAAAGAACGTTGTTTGTAATCTAATGTAATATTACAGAAGGACATTCTCTTGCTACTTGTAAGAAATCTTATTTGTCTATAAAAAGGGATATAAGAATTTTTTTTTAACATGTCAAGCATCGAATTTTGACTTTTATGAACTAATTTATAAAAAGTGCCATTATGGTTAATTTTAGGAAGGTGGGTTAGACTGCAACACATTTTCTGAAGATATTTCGACTACTTATAAATAGTTTAGATTTTATCGTGAATTTATCAGCTGTACATTAAATTTTCTTAAGTTCATTTTGTAAAAGAAAATACATATTTCTACTGCATTATTTTACAAAGCAGAAAAAAAAAATATTATTTGCAGTTTAAATCTACAAAAGCATGTTGTTATCTAATGGTATATTACAGAAGGGCTTTCTCATGTTACTTTAAAAATATCTTATTTGCCCGCAAGAAGATGTTTAAGAATTTTATTATTTTTTTAAATATGTCATGAAATTTAAGTCTGACTTTATTTACTAATTGATAAAATTTGTCATAATAGATTTTGATATGAAGGTCAGTTAAACTGCAATACATTTTCTGAAGATATTTCGGCTACTTAGATATAAAGCTCAGAATTTATCGTAAATTTATCTGCTATACTATAAATTTTCTTAACTTCAGTAATAAAAGAATACCTTATTTACCCATAAATAGATGTATTAGAAGTACATGGCTGCCAACTTTTACGCTTTTTTTTACCACTATAATTTAATAGCAAATGTTGCCTTATGTAATCGCCAAATTAAAAGATTAAATAAGCTAAAAAGTTTTAGGTGGCAATTTAGTGCTAGGAAAAAAGCGTAAAAGTTTTTAGCTACAAAAATGTGTAAAAAATGCGTCAGGTATAGATCTGACTTTCAAAATAGCTGACAGACCTTCCGAATACCGACTGTCACTATCTCGGAAGAGTAATATTTGTCTTATTTAATCATTAAAGGGTATGTTTATATTCGGAAATAGTGATATTCAAAAACCGGAAAGCTTGGAAGCTCTCCTATTATGCAATAATTGATAAAATGTGTCCATTCTTAGTGCATTTCAAACCACAAAGATCGTATAAACTCCGTCCGTTACTTTCGTATCCTTCAAAAACTTCAATAATGCAATTTTAGAAGTACATATTGTTCTGGAATAATTATATAAATTTATAAAAACAATGTGTTCCACAGGAAATGTTGCTATTTTACAGTAATACATTAATACATTGTTTTCGTGATCACATTTTTTCTATAGCATATTTTCTGAAGATAGAGAGTGATTATAAACAAACTTTTAACAATATAGATCATACCGCTCAAGGAACTGGGATTCCATTTGGAATGGGTTTATTTAACAGCATGGGCTCGAGAATAAGATATAGAACATCCATCGTGCTCCTACAATTTCGGTTACATAAAAAAAAATCGAAAATTTAAAATAAGACCCAATTTTTTTATCTCAAAAAATCTGAAAAAACATAAATTTGCATCAAAAATGTAAGTTTAGAACTGGAAAGAGCGACATAAAACAAACACAATGAAAAGCAGTGAGAAAATCAAATGTGCCAAAACAAGCGACATTTTTATTTATTTTTATTTATTTATTTATTTATTTATTTATTTTTTTTACTCGGGTTATAAAATTTTTAAGTGTTTACGTTCACAAACGATGATATATCGCATGGGGGAGACTATGGACAACAATAAATCATGGCATGAAAACAATCCAGAATCTCACGTTTGATAGCGCTCATCATATCACAGGGTGCCGACACATCAGGGAAAAACACAGTAAAAAAAGGTGGAAATACCAGTATTTTACTATAAAAAAATCGTATTATTTAATCGATCGATAACGTAAAGCGAATTTTTCTATAAGAAATTAACTGGTACATAGTCTTTTTTTAACCGTGTTTTTCCCTGATCTGTAGCCCCCTATATCAGAGTCACTTAGAGGATTTGATGTGTATATCTAGAATTTTTAATACACCAAGGGACAAAAACTGTGGTGTATTCGGGAGAAATAGCGGTAGATGAGAAATGGCTATAGATGGCCGTATTACCAATTTGTTCTTGCAGCACACGTGGAGTACGAAATACTCTTCTTTGCGTTTGTTTTATGTCCCAATTTCTACATCTAAAATTAGTTTTAAATGTTAGTTATGGTTTTTCGCCATAAAGATTATTTTGCGATGAAACAAATCGGGTGCTGTCATTTGAAATTTTCGCAATTTTATTACTCTAATCTCATGTGTGAGAGCTCGATTGTTATTCTTTGCCTCATTCTGGAGCCCATATCATAAAATATCCACATACCAAAGGGCATCCTGTTTCCTTTCTTTTTTATAATTGCCCTGTATTTCAAAATTATATAAAGATATTTTCATGTTATATTTACTAAATCCTGTTTACCTGTAAAGAGAGGTATATGTTTGTGTAAAGATTTTTTCAAGTATAAAGGGTTAGTACACTTGCAACCATATTTCTACTGCATTATTTTACAAAGTAGAAAAAAAATAGATTTTAATCTTATGTATTAAATCTACAAAATAATGTTATTATCTAATGTAATATTACAGATGGACGTTTTCATTTTACCTAAGAAATTATATTTGCCGGGATAATAACTTAATTCTTAAGTTATGCAATAATTTTATACTATTATAAAAACAATAGTGTCCCAATTTCCATTTTTTTAAACTTTAGTACGTTAGTATCCTAATAGTGTAGCACAATTTCTAAAGATATTTCGACTACTTATATATAGCTTAGATTTTTATCGTAAATTTATCTTCTGTACTATAAATTTCCCTAAGTAATTTTTATGATAGAAGGTATACATGCATACATATTTCTACTGCATTATCTTACAAAGAAGAAAAAAAGAAGCCATTACAGATTTTAGTCTTGTATTTTAAATCTAAAAACGTATGCTATTATCTAATGTAACATTATAGAAGGACATTTTCATGTTACATTTACGAGATTTTATTTGTCTGTAAATAGAAATATAAGAAATGTGTAATGTCAAGCATAGGAATGGGACTTTTATGCAATATTTGATAAAAATTTGTCATTTCTCAATCTGTTTGAAACTCAAAGTCTATGGATGTAAATTATGGAAAGCAAGTTATTATTTAATGCAATATTACAGAAGGATATTTACATGTTACATTTACGAAATCGTGTTTGCCTGTTAATAGGAGTATATAAAATCTGTAAAATATATGTCAATCACAAGGTAACAATTTATTGAAATGTTTTTTTTTACAGATATGTAGTATTCCAGGACACGTTTATGTTACATTTACTAAATCTCAAATTATTTTGGTACAGATAAGGAATGTGAGAAATTTGTGTCACGTGTAAGCAGTATAAATTTATTGAAAGGTTTACTACTATGATTGAAAAGTTTATAAATATTCAATTTATCATGATATCTGCACACAATATTTAAAAACATTCTCTTATCTTCAGAAACCTTAGAAGAAAAACCAACCAGAAACTTCAGAATGAATTTGATTTTCGAAAATAACGGAAACGCTTTTTGCAAAATTTTTGGGCATCAAAGGGACTTTTTTTGTTTTGGAAAAACTTATCTCTAAACCTTGAAAGACTATTGTTTTCTGCGGTCTATGGTAAGATTTCTTCTAAATTGTTCAGAAAATAACGGCGAGGTCTCCAAAGTCCTGTGCCCGGGATTATATTAAATTTCCATAAACGTTTCTTCTACAGGATATAGCCACCGTTGGAAGCATTACACGTGCACGCTGCCGATATTAGACACATCGAGCACACGCATCTTGGTTTTCTTATTCAAAAATAAATTGTACCTTTCTTACATGACTTATTTTAATTAGCAAATGTGCATCTGTCTTATAATGTGCATGCGATTAGTGTGTATTAAGCCAGCGATTGAATTTTGGAAAACTTCAATTTCGGGGCTTCCGATAAAGATATTTTTACACGTAAGGCATCATTTCATACTAAATAGAGGATGCTTTACACTTTCGTAATTAACTTTATTTTGCTTTCTTTCCTAGTTTTCGAATAATAACTTAAGATATATTTTTTATTTCATTTCAAAGTATCTCGGGTTCCATGGGCCCGATTACGAAGAAATTTGGCTCATTCAACTTGATATCTATAGCCTTAAATATTTTAGTACCACCTGCCACCGCCAGGGGGCGCATTCTGATCTCGCGTTCTATGGGCTCAATTACGACGGGATTTGGCTCATTTGACTTGATTTCTATCGCCTGAGACATTTTAGTTCCACTTTCCACCGCCAGGTTGCGCATAGTATTATCTAAAAATATATACTAAAAGTACGATCAGTGGTCGGACTTAGTGCGCTACATGTAGAGAAACTACAGTAGTCAGTACTTTTCTAGGAGTTTTAAGTGTAGCGTGCTACATTTTGAAAATTTTTATGTTGCGAGTAGCGCTATAAAAAATACCAGTATTGTGTAGCTACTTCATGTAAGAATTATATATAATATATGTATGTGTGTGATTCTTCAAATCACGTAATTTGAACGAAACGTGTTCTGCGCAACAATTTGGGAATGCCAGTGACAGATTACTGTAAAAATAGTGAACAAAATTTATGCATTGCTTGCACTAATGACATTATGCCCTTAAGCATAAATATGTTACGTACGGTAGTATCCCTTCATTATATCTCTTGTACAGTTGTATAGCTCTGTTTTCGTGTATCCCAAAAAATATATAAACTGTAATTTAACAGTATTTTTATGCAACTATATATAAATATTTATTGTATTACGTGTCTCTCTTAATTTCGCCAAGAAAACTGTATTATGCGTTTTAATTAAAATTTTGAAGTCTATACAAAACATTTTCTTGTTTGTTATCTTTCTTAATTTTTTAATTCTTTGTTTAAATCGCATTTATTTGACTGTATGACTGGCAGAAGCGATATAACGAAGATCCACTGTATTACTTAATCCGTGTCCCCAGTTTCGAGTATAGATTGAAGCTATTGACAAAATCTGAAAGTATCGAAGTAGTGAATACTTTTGAAAAGTAGTTTGTAGCCGCTACTTTTGAAAAAAGTAGTTTTACTTAATTACATTTTCAATAGCGTAGTTGTAGGTGCATTTTGCTACAAAATACAAATGTATTTTCCGACAGCAGAGTACGACAAAAGGAGATTTATTTTATAGTAATATACACATTAATTATCGTACATAATAAACATCGTAATACATTACACAACTTTCTTTACTGATTTATTTAAAGCATTCCAAAAATCTACATGACATAATGTAATGTTTATCGAAATAACGGGAATTCGTGGTGCGATTCAAAAGTTACCGGAAAGAATTTAGCATAATTTGCGGGTCAAATTAAACTATTTAGAATCAGAAATTCTATTTAATAAAATGTAACTTATGCTTTTGTGGTACATATTTGACTTCACTCACTAATTAAAATTTCTGGTTTAAAACAGGTTTATTTGATTCATGGATCATTCTAAATTCATTTTGAGAATTTCTTTACCGCATCACGTACATTGTCATTTAAGAGAGATATACAGGGAAACCTTTTACATTTAGTACTCTTACAGTTCCATAAAGCTTTTATCATAGCCTAACGAAAACATTTATAAGGCATGATAATTCCTGATCAATATTTTTTATTAAAAAATATTTTACATATTATATAGTATATAGTATATGTACTATATTATAATTTGCTTAAATTTTCATAAAATACGTTTAACGTAAGGAAATAACATATTAAAAAAATTTTTAAGAAATAGATAAACAAGAGGAATTAGAATTATTTTTTAGGAATAGTGGCGCTTCTTTTGAATGAAGCAATGTTGGCAGTTCACTTCCTTTTTTCATTCTGCTTGTTTGATTATTATCACATTTTTTGAAACTGTCGCTTTATTTAATTTAACCCTTCTTTGCATGAGTTTTTCTTTTACAATTGTGCTTTTTTATACATATATTAAGTATTAGACACCAGAAATTTTAAGATAGATTTTTAACTTTGTTCAGCAACATAGTTCACGGGAAATTAACTGGATTAATATTTCTATATAAATATAGTGGTGGCGAAGAAGTTAATTTATTTATTAAAAGTTAAATAAAAAAGTGATGGAAATTTACAGCACTATGCAATTAAGGGTTAATATTAAATAAGATGAAAATAAGGTGAAATATACTTTTTCGAAAAAAGATGTAGCAATCAAGCAATCCGAATAAACAAGTAAGTGTGATCGAAGATCGCACAAAGGGTTTCGTTTAATATTTCTTTCAAAACACTTTATCCTTTCTTTAATAAATCCAAATAAATTTCATTTTCAAAAAAAAAAAAAAAAAAAAAAAAAAAAAAGTCGTGTTTTTTATAAAAAAGAAATGTACCGGTCTCTTTTCCTCGTTTTTTCGAAAATCTGAACCTGTCCGATAGCGGGCGAAGCCCTCTATTATACTCTGTCATAATAATATCTGTCATGTGGACTAAATGAGACATTAAAAAAAATCAATTTCAAAAAATTAAACATGATGTACAGAGATCTTTAAATTGTTAAAATATGCCAATATTTCAATAATCGGATTTTTATCATTATTCATTACGTTCCTCAAACTCATATGACGTTATAATCACTTGCTGACGTCATATCTACTTGCTTTCTGTATTACTCATATTGATACTCTCTTTGTATTGTTCTCAAATATTTGAAAAAGTCCATTAAACTTGCAATATGACCACAGATTAATTTTCTTTTTAATGCTCTAATCACATCATATTAACCTGCTTTCTGTACTTACACATACTAATACTCCTTGTATTATTGAGAAATGTTTGAAAATTTACATTTTATTACCAATATGACGTCATAATAGTCTTTTTTCAATTGGTGAAACTTTTTATTTCATTTTCATTTTTCACGTGGAAATCTTTCAATAGAAAATTAATTATTGTAGAAATAATTTTATTGTGGATTTTTAATTGTTTGCAACTGCTATAACAAAAAATGTTTAAATTTAATAGGAAAAGGCTGTTAGATTTTGGGATTTTTTATCTCTCTATATTAAATAATACGATTTTTTCAATTTTTATAATTTTCAGCTTCATGGTAGTTATTCAGCTATAAGTACACAAAATTTCAAGTTTGTAAGTTATATAGTTTCTGAAAACGGATAGACAACGTAGCGGGACGAATAGGGTTTCGTGAGATGAACGAAACCCTAAAAAAAAGAAGCCCAAATGGCAATACTAGAATAAAGCATTTCATTTTCCAACAACTGTGCCGTGCAGTACAAAGGCACCCTGAAAGTCGCTCTGATATGACGTGATAATATTAAGTTTATTCTAAGACTTTAATAAGCTCTGTATTAAACCTTTATTTATTTCAACAGGGTTCGTACGCCTCAGGGAAAGAATATGTGTATTTTTTCCCCTGTAAAGAAATAATTGCCTTATTTAATAAAAACAGTTCTATGTTTAAATATGGTGGTCATTACTTTAAGAAATGTCTAGTATTCAAACCCCTAAAATCCCTGAATCCCACGATTCATACGAACCCTGTTCAATCACGCGCCAACTGAAGACAAAAATTATATATTTATAGACGTTTTCAAGCAAACAAAGAAGAAAACGATACACAGGTATTAACTGAATTCAGTAATATACAGAAAGTTTGTAGTAAAGTACTCTTTTTATAATATTTTAGTTGTAATCGTACACATAATATGCATAATGAGAATGATAGATTAAAATTTTTATATATTTTCAAAAAAACAGGGGATTGCCAAAAATTTCAAACACATCCCATAATTACAAGAATCTGGTAAGAGGTCATATGATTCAGTATGGTTAGTTACATTTACTACCGTCGTTCCTAATCGTCTAAACTACTGAGTTTAAACTGTATACGTACGTATAATTATCTCTTCTTATTTAAATTTTATTTTCCCGCTACTTTAATACATTTTCAGCCCCGTTATTTCTTCTCTTGCCGACTCGTTCATGAATTAATAATAAAAAATTATTCTATGAATAATTATATTTAAATTGCTACTCTAGATTGCGTAGAAAAAAATAATTTATATCACAAATGAAACTTTGAAGTTTAATAGGTGCATATCAAAATCAAAATTACTGGAAATCTGGTTTTCAAATACTGTTTTTTTTTTTTTTTTTTTAGTTAAGCCAGACGTCTGATATAATGTCCAGGTAAGGGAGGGGTTAATGTGCTTGAATATGCCTGAATTACAGTAATTTTAACTATAAAAAACCATGGTTTGGCTCCGAAATTCTCAGTAAATTGAAAAGATACGGCTAATATAAAAAAAGAGAAATACTGGTTTAGCGTTATTTAGAACTGTCATTGGAATATATCGTTGATATTTCTGTTTGACTCATGGATTTTTTAAGATAGTGCAAAGAGAGTTAATAACCCTATAAATGCTTGCCACCCAAGATACCCCTGCAGGCAAATAATTTTAAGAATATACTTGCTTTAAATGCTAAGAAAATCCAATTGAAAAAAATATCAGCATAGTGGAAAATAGAAAACCTCCCGTAGTGTATGTTTTCAAACTTAGAGAATTTCAATTGCAAATGATAATATGTCTTGTGTAATGCTAATAGCTTGTTTTCTGTTAGAATTATATTAAACAATAGCGCTATTAAAACTAGAAAGATAAAGAAAAAATCATTTCAAAAGTGTTGGTAATATGCCTTTTATATTAATGTGCTCAGAATAATTAATTAGAAAGACATTATAATTAGAAAGCTATTTTATTTTTTTAAAGAATTATTAGTCATATAAAAGTTTTCTTTCAAGCACATTTGCAATATGTCTAAACATTTGTATGGTGAACTAGTATTATTAAATTACATTGACATAGTCAAAGAGATTTTTTTTAATATATCTAAAGCATGATGGGTCATGTGTTAATATACGCTGATACTTTCTAGCTATAAACAGAAGATGCGACACCAGTAAGATCTTTTGTAGAGCAAGTGGACATTTTATGTAGAAAAACCTTACAATGTTTTCTTTTCGAGTATTTTATGATAAAATGGGAGTCTTGTACGGGATAGGATATACGCAACCCGAACCCGAAATTTCTATTTCAAGTCAACCCAAAATCGACACTCTTACCGAAATACTTAAACCGGGAAGAGAGATAAAAAAATGAATAAAATAAAATCAATCAATATATATTATTCAATTATGGAAAAGTAGCCTACAATTATATCTCTAATATCAATTTTATTTTATTAATCTTTCGAGTTATCGATGGGTGGGAATATGGAAAAGACATTCAAGTAAAAATAAAAAAATAACGTGCGTAATCGGTAAGAGAAATATTGAATGATAGCGTTTCAAATAATTACATTATGAATAGTATAACTATAGAATATTCTTATTTGTTTTGATAATGGCTTCAATGGAACCGAAACATGTAAACAGACTATTAAAACTTTTTTTTTTAATTTTTAATTTTTTTATTTTACATCTTATAGCAATTAAAAGAAGCATATAAACTTTATCTTTCATGTAGAAAAATGATATATACTCATTTATATTGTAATACAGGGTGACCGAAATGTTTTTCCCTCCCTGAATACATTTTGTATTCATATCCGCTATGTATAAGATAGACATCTGAAACTGCTGCCAATATGTCGGAAAACTAACCAAGTTTGTTTATTGCAGGTTTATGTAACATGGCTGTCGTGTAACAGTGTCAGTTAGTGTCCAGGAATTCGGAAATATTCACAAATCAGGAAAAAGCTCAGTTTAGAAGTGGGACAGTATTTTGTGCGAAGTCCCAAGAAATCAGTGCGTACGGCATGGACTCGCTTGAATTACGGATGACAAAAGGGTCTCGTGATACCAGGAGACAAACTGCGCTTTTTCCAGATTTGTGAAAAATTCCGGTTTCCTGGACACTGAAACTTCTACACTGCAGCCACGTTGCGGAAACCTGCAACAAAGAAAAAATACGTGGTTAGTTTTCCAACATTTTTGCACCAGTTTCACATGTCTATCTTATACGTAGCAGATAAGAATACATTTTGGAATCAGAGACAGACTTTTCGGACACCCTGTATATAGTTTTTCATGTGAAAAGGTATTTTTTTCTTTTGAAAAATTAAATTAACACGAACCCGACGGTCAAGAGTTAAATTCTAAACTAAAACCAACCCGAACCCAAAGAAATTAAAGTAAACCCGACCCGCAATTTAAAAAAAAAAAATAGCACCAATACGACTCCCCCTGGCGTCCGGTTTTGCCGATTAGGGCCTTTTTCAGGGAGTAGGGTCATCTTTTTCGTTTGATCCCTGGAATAAAAATTATTATGTTTATTTTAGGATAACTTGATTGACGGAATATTTTTAAAAATCACAAAATCACAATTTTCAGAAATAAAATAATTATCACTTCAATTTAATTTCGTATTCGTGAAGTTTTTGACTCTACATTTATTCTACAAATATATATTTTGCTGTTATTTTGTTATCATCGTAACTTGTACCATACTGATTAAAGAGAGATTAATTAAAACATTCACATTTGAGCTGAACAAAACAGTAACAACTGTTTTGAACAAGCGATTATTCATAATAATTGTAGAAAATATTTCAAGGTAAATCAACACCTTTTGGTGATTTATAAATTACACATGTTTTAACGTAAAGTTATTCATCACAGAACAATAGCTACCCTCGTCCCAAAAGAATGTCATTCTTTCTATTATTCACAATTTTAATCCCTTTTGTATTATTTACAACACATTCTTCTGCCTTGCTTATTTCTGGATATAACATGTGATCATTAAAGTTACAATGCATGATCCTTAAAAGGTATGTCATTTTCCTAATAAAGTAAATTGCAGCATAATAATGTTGGATGCATAATTAAATGACGCAGGTCTGGAAGTATTGAATTGAAAGATATATATCATACAGGTTGTTTAGATAGAGTGATCTTCTAACAAATGATTAAATGTTAATGTACATTAGATGAGAACCATCTTAGTGAATGAAATGGTATTCATAAATGTATTTTGAAAACTCTGTGCGATAACATTAAAAAGGTATTTAAAATTGTAAGACTACACATTTACACTTACATATAATTTTATTTTCAAAAATTAAAAATACCTTTTTTTTCTCCACTGTATTATATACTCCTCATATATAAATTTTGCAATATTCTTTTATTATTATAATTCATATCATACTAATTAAGTATTTGAAGGTCAGAGACTATTATTTAAACGACTTAGTATTAATCAAATTTTCTACCAGATTTTTTTAAAGTATGCTTTTATCATTTACGTGAATTTTTTTATTACATTTAATATTTTCAAATGGAATTGTTCGTAAATTCCAATGAATTTTCAGCATCACAACAAAAGAATTACTTGTCTCTGAAAGGATTAATGAGTAATTAATTAAAACATTCATAATTGAGTTGAACAATACAGTTAATAACTGTTTCGAACAAGCTGATTATTCATAATAATTGTTGAAAATATCTTAAGGTAAATCAACTCCTTTTGTTGATTTATAAATTACACGTGTTTTAACGTAAAGATATTCATCACAGAACAATAGTCACCCTCGTTCAAAAGAATGTCACTCTTGCTATTATTCACAATTTTAATTCCTTTTGTATTATTTACAAACACATTCTTCATCCTTGCTTATTGCTGGATATAGCATGTGATCATTAAAGTTACAATGCATGATCTTTAAAAGGCATGTCATTTTCTAAACCTAATAAGGTAAATTACAGCATAATAATGTTTGAATGCATAATTAAATGACGCAGGTCTGGAAGTATTGAATGGGAAGATATGTATCATATAAGTTGTTTAGTTGAAGTGATCTTTTAATAAATGGTTAAATGTTAATATACATTAGATGAGAGACAGCGCAGTGAAAGAAATTGTATTCATAAATTAACTTTGAAAACGCTATGCGATAATACTAAAAAATTGTTTAAAATTGTAAGAATATACATTTATGTTTACTCATAGTTTTATTTTTAAAAAAGAAACATTCTTTTATTCAGACTATGTTTTTCATCGCTAGGTTATACATTTAACATAATTGAGATTATAGCATTATGTTTTAAATCTTTTGTAGGTTAAAGACTGCAAAATAGTTTTGAATTCTCCGAACAACTTGCTTTTTAACTAGCTAGCTTTTTAACAAGAAGAAAGAAAGAGATCAGTGACATAGAGACGTAGACAGTATAATTCAAAAAATTTATATTCCACTTGTTAGTACAATATATCTACTTATATTTTCTTAAACAAGTTGGTAGTATATAATCAATGTCTGTATTTTTCTTTGCTTGTCTGTAAGTTAACGAATGGAAAAAATAATTCTAAACATAAGTATATATAAGAAATCGCTTTTCGGAAAATGTATCAGCCATCCAGAATGTTATTAAAATGTTATTATACCTCTTTTTCAAGTTTTATGTTTTGAATTTCATATAAATGTTATTTTTTCGTAGAATAACATTTTTCTCTAAACTATTAAATTTAATGATGTTTGTAAATTACCCATTCTGTGTTCTTTAAGCTATTATTATGTGTGGGTAAAAAAATACGTTATATATTAATAAATGCTATCTACATATTTTTCAAGCTTTTGTGTTTTGAATTGCATATACATGTTATTTCTTCGTATATTAACATGTTACGAATTTAATGATGTTTTTAAAATGCTTATTCTTTATTCTCTAAACTAATTCTAAGTGTGTTGTGCCTGTGTAAAAAAATATATTATAGCTATTAATACATGTGTATTTGTTTTCTGACAACATGTTTTTTTCTAGTTACGGTTAGACATCATATTTAAAACATATTCAACGTAAAAGTAATAGACAATTTTCAGCTAAAGTTCAAAACTTTTTCAGCAAGAAAGACAAACATCATCAAATATTTCAGGAATATTTACCAGTAAGCAGTCTCAGAAATAATTAAAAATATTATTTTTTTGTAATTCTATAACTAATTAATCCTTGGAGCTAAGCAATCCCTTAATCGCTAATGTGTAATAATTTTTTAACGTTTCTTTTTTTTTTAACTTGTCACGATAAAAAAAAAAAGGAAAATAATTTGACAATTTTAAGAATATGAAAATATATTCAAGAAATTAATTTTAATCTCTCTGAGAAAAACTGGAAAATACAAGATTTTTTTACGATATCACATTTATTCCTTCGAAGCATGGGTTACATAACTTTAACAAACTAGTAAATTCTATATGAGGACCCTAAGCCCTATCGCCAAGGGATACAAGTAACAAAATTTCGATTTGGAGTAAATTGAGTTCAAAGTATTGAGTCAATATAGTAATAAACTGAAATAAATATGAAACTGTTGCTTATTTCATAGTGGTTTTTGAACTCTTATTTCAATAACTGTGTAAAGAAGGTGGAGAATAATTTTTAAAAAAATTATAATTAATCAATTTTGATAACAAGGGGTACAAGTTTCGAATGCTTAAGTAGTTCACCTCCAGAACGCGGCACATAATTAAAAATAACTTATATTTCTTTACGTACAATCAAATAACCTTGTTTCTAGATCGCCCGTGCACTTAGCTCAGTTTCTTTAATTTTGTCACTTATACCCCTTGGCTTCTGGGGTCCTCATATATAAACCCATGAGCTACAAATTTACAGAAAAAGAGCCTTGTCTCACGTCAGAAGCAATTAAACGTATGTAATGACACCATGTATGTCTACGCGATGGCACTGCTGTGTTTATTATTGAATTTGTTTCAAGATTACACATTTAGTGACATTCAAATATTAGAGGCTTTATTTTATTTATTTATTTATAACTAAAAGTATGAAACGTCTATCATTTTAAAAAAATTCACAAATTCACAACCTCTCGTTTTCGTCTCTTCAACCTTGAACACCGGCTAAGGGCGTTGTTTTGGCACGTACAAATATTTAACGAAAAGTTTTTTTGCATTCATTTAATATTACAAATTGATAAATGAAATAATGAAAATACTTCTTTCCAATTACTATCATTATTCTTTTTCTTTATCTTCTTTTTCTTTTCTAATCCATTCATAGATTAAGGATTGTATGAATACGAATATTGTGTGTATTTTTCAGAAATAATGTAACATGAAATAAAAAAGTAACGCACGTAGGCGCAGTTGCAGATACCAAAAGACGGGAATTCACGTCAGCGGTCACGATAATATTAACATATTTTCCTTATTAGATAAGTCGGCTTTGTGTCATATCTGTCAAACTACTTTAAACATATAAAATACATTTTGTACCATTCTGTCACGAACGATATATATAAAAATTTCGACTTTAAAATAGCAATAATATATATATATATATATTTTAACACTTCCCAACATAGTTGAAATGTGCTTATGACTTTAGTTTGCCTGCCGTCTGTCTCTCGTCTTTCTCTAATCTAACTCTCGAAAACATACTCGGGTTAACAAATTTTTTACATATTTTGTTGAGGTTTACTATAGAAAATTCGCTATTGGAAATGAAGTATGCAACATTCATAGTTCGTTTACAGGGATAAAGAAAAAGATTTCATTACATTATGGTCAATGGGGAAAACTCGTTTGCGATGCATTATAATGATGCACGTTATTTCAAGCATAATGAAATTGATATGCATCACTGAAGTGAACTTCAACATGCTTTGTGTGAACTATAGAATGAGTAGCATGTATAGTTCGTTTACAGGAACGCACAAAATAATTCCACTTCTTTATGATCTAGGGAAAACTCATTTGCTGTGCATTAGTTGTTACGATAATGATGTTACGATAATTCAAACATAATGAAATTAGTATGGATCACTGTGGAGCACTACAATATGTTTTTTATATATTATCGAGTGCATAGCATTTATCGTTAATTTACAGAGGCACACAAATGAAATTGGTTACAGGACTAACTATGATCGATTATTGATGGACGTGTGTTTTCAGACGTGGTGTGCATTTTCAACCTTAGATAATATTCCGTGTATTGTGTGGTGTATATAAGTTATATACAGCGCTGGATGAAAGAATTAGCACAAATTACCGGGATCAGTTAGGTATAGACAGCAGTTGTTAAAAATGAATTTTTAGTGCGATATGTTTTTTTTAAATTGTTTAGTTAGATATTTCATTTCATTTTATGAAAAATTAATTTTTTTAACAATATTCTGATATTCAGGGAAAATATTTCTTAATCAATCCTGATGATTGAGTTTTCAATCTTGTTTATTTTATACAACTCAATAAGTATCAAGTAATTTTTTGGTAATAAAAATAAAAAAAAATCATTCAGTTAATGGTTTAGTATAAGTGAAGAGATAAAACAAAACTCAATTTAAAATTTAACAGAATATAAACAAGCGTAAACTTCCATTAGGAAATATTTACTTCGAACTATTCGATCATTAAACTAGCAATCCAGACTCACGCCAATTCATATCATTTTTCATCTGAGTGATAAGAGGTATAATAATAGTGTGTGTATGCTTCACTAATGTGATGCCTCTAAGCTACAAATCTAACGCTTATATTATTATAACGCCGTCATTTTGAGCTTTTATCTGGGCCTGTTTACAGTTCGCCCTATTCTCATCAAAGACTTTTCCGTAACCTCGTCTGACGGGTGTAATTTCCATTTCTAATGCTGTTGTATCAAATTTCTCCATTTTGCAATCGTTAATAACGAAGACATTTTTACATGATTTTTGTTTTATTTATCGTTTCTTGACCTCGATTTGTTTCGGATTAGGTGCACTGCGCTTTTTTAACAGAATGTTATAATTCTGTTCCATTTCCACTTAAGTGTATGTTTTTTTTCTAATTCACTTTTTTTACAGGACATACAACAAAAAACGCGAGTGGATAAAGGTGTTATGTGTTTGATTCAAGGTATGGATTTGTTTATGCTTCATAAATTTAACTGAAAATTTATAAAGATTTTCTGAGCGATTGTTTGAATGAAAGTCATATGACCTACATAACCTTTGTACCATATACTGCCAATAAATAAATAAATAAATAGGGAAAAATAGGGGAAAACCACACATCTTATTATTAGTTACCTCTTGAAGCCAGAATTTCCAACACAATATAATCTAACTTTCCGTACATACTCTGCACTTATACTTGTACCATAATATCATTTAAAATATATGATAAGTACACCACATTTTATCATCAGTTTATGACATATCATTAATTCGCCACATTTATAAATGACTATTTTTAAAAAGTCAAATCATATGTTCTTACTCCACCGGTGGGGTAAAACCGCATGGCTGTGTTAATCTTACATAAAGAAAAAAGTTCAGACTTTCTTTTAAAAAGTAAAAATATGTTTTATTTTAACCAAGAAACTAAAATAATAATATTGTAATTAAAAGTCTAATGATTTAACATTTAAAGACAAAGGGAGAATTATCTCCATTACAGTTTGAGAAATAGCAGACAAGAAGTTCAATTCTTTATCAATTTTATAGAAATCATAATTCATGTACTTTTGCCTGATTTTTCTTCAAACATTCTTTACGGGCTCTTAAATTATTTTTTTTTTCAATATATTTTCTTATCCCACGTAGGATATCCGGTTTTAGCTCAAGAGAATGCGAATCAGAAAGCCAGCCGCAAAGTGCTCTTTTAAATTATCGCATCGGTTTCATTATGGGAAATAAATACTTATTAAATTTCCTATATATAATATTATAAAAAGTTTCAGTAACTTTAAATGTGTTCATATTAATGAATAGAATTTTGAAAACTAGAAAAAATTAAAACGACAAAATCATAAAATAAAGTTTTAAACACAGATACAACATAAATGTCAGTATAGAGATATCCCAATGGCCTTTACAGATTCTTGCCGAAATCTAAGTATTTCAAAAATAATTTGCTCAAATTGAGTCAAAACTGAGATATCCGTTTTCACCCGACTATACGATTTTACTCTAATTTCCCCCTAAATAAAACAGCATAAAATTATAAAAAGAGTTTTTCATTTCAATTTTCTAAAAATTCATTTTTTGTGACATAGTAATGTTTTCCACTCGTGCCTTCAATTATATTAGATATGCAATTATTGGATATAAAAAACCTTCGCCTGTTTTTTTTAAACTGATAACATACGGTAAAAAAAAACTGTGCTTAAATATTAAAATTAATATTTAAAATAAATATTTATTACGGTTTTGTAAACCCTTTTTTATACCATATTCCGTGGAAAATAAGACTCTCTTCTTATATATAGATATTGTTTTTTTTTTCCCTCTAAAATAAGCATTAATGTATATTTTCACAGAATTTTTTATTTTTGTTTCACAACAATCAACAGGGTGTTTCAAAAATGTCCGGTATATTTGAAAAATCAATAAAAACTAAACGGGCAGCGATAGAAATACACCGTTTGTTGCAATATGCTTGGGACAACAGTAAATTTTCAGGCAGACAAACTTTCGAAATTAGTTACAATTTTCAACAACTGGTGGCGCTGCAGTCTCTAAAAAATCTAAACCACGATATTTTCCACATATCCCCATGCGCAGCAATAATATGGTCTCTGAACGAAATTACCAGAAACCTTTGTAAACCTGTGACTTCTTTCTGAGGCGACACTTGAAAGACCAGGTGTACCGCCACAATCCAGAAACAATTGAACAACTGAGGCAGTATATCTCTTCTGCATGTGAAGCCATCCCGCCTGACACGTTTACAAAGGTTTCGGGTAATTTCGTTCAGAGACTACGCCATATTATTGCTGCGCATGGTGGATATGTGGAAAATATCGTGGTTTAGATTTTTTCAGACTGCAGCGCCATCTGTTGTTGAAAATTGTAACTAATTTCGAAAGTCTGTCTGCCTGAAAATTTACTGTTGTCCCAAGCATATTGCAACAAACGATGTATTTCTATCGCTGCCCGTTTAGTTTTTATTGATTTTTCAAATATACCGGTCATGTTTTAAACACCCTGTATATTGATTCATTTATTCATGTAAAAAGCAATATTTTTTCAAAAAAATGTCATGTCATCTTTTTCTGTAACATCGTCATAACTAACCAAATCTCTGAAAATCGGCTTGCATATTTGCGATTCAATTGATTCCGAATGATTCAATTGAATATCAAAATAAATTATTGTACTCATCACTACTTAAAATAACTTTAATAACGGAAAATTTTGATACATATTTTGAAAAAATATGTTAAGTTTGATATTTTATAAAACACATTTAGTGAAATCAGTCATATTTTTGTTAAATGTTAAAGAAAAATATTTTTATTAAGTGTTAACAGTTTAACAAATATCCGTCAAATGACATATTTAATTTTTAATGTACAATAAGCAGTTTGTAAAGCATAGAACAAAGTAGTAATACAAAGAAATCAAAAATTTATCCTCAGTTTTCGAAAAGATGATATTTTAACAAATTTTTGGTGCATTATATTGCAAAATCAACAGTTCATTGAACACTAGGTACAATATGTTAAGAATTTCATAGATAATGATTTTTTTTTTCAAACATTAATTGCAATTTTGATAATTTAAAACTAAGCCTTTTACCAAAACATAAATTCTAACTTTTCGATTTTTAAAAACGTATATAAATTTTTAATTCACTACGCGAGCCGCAGGGAGGCGACTTCTTTAATAGAAAACTCCTTATTATTTAATTTGGGAATTTCTATCACTAAATAAGACAAATGTTACTTTTCGCAAAGAGTGGTGTAAAAATACTTCCCGCAAAAATTGGTGAATAACACTGGTTTTGATTTTAACCTGAATTATGATTTTTTTCTTGTTAGAATTACTTTATTAAGCATTAAGGCTAATGAATTTTCAAAATAAATACATAGCGAAATTAAAAATTTTGAAAGATAAAATCATTTCAGAAATAGTGTGATTCCTGTAGATTTAAAAGACATAATTTAACGTGCATGCACGATTGCACCTATATCGAAATCTGTTGTTTATGTAAATTGTTATTATGGTTTATTCGGAAATCAAACTGAATTTTTCGTTCGCATGGTTAGAACGTTACTGAAGAGCACACAATATACCAAGAAAATACATTATGTTTCTTCCCCTTATATTGCAACTTGTTTAACATTCTACAAGAAAGATGGCATTTTTAAAAAATTTATTTAATCAGTATTGAGGTTAAAAAAGTTGCGAAGTAAATAAATAAATAAAATTTACAACGACTACGGCATTTAAATTATAGCGTGTCTCTTTAAGATTTAATGTCTTCAATTTCATGTATTCGTAATTATACAGGCATAAATATATCAAAAGCAACGACATTGTTATTTTTTATACTATGCATTGTGATTTTTTTTATTCAAAATAAAAACTGAATCTTCCGTTATCACGAAAAGAACAGAATTCAAAAGCTTTACAATATATCAAGAAAGAAACATTGCGTTTCTTTCTCCTCCTATACAACTACGAATCATCTTAACGCTTTCGTTTAACCTTCCCCAAGTGTTTTACTTTTTTTTTTTCATTTATACAATGGCATTTTTTTAAATTCAAGGTGAAATAAATTACCCTTGTATAGAGTCTTTATTTTTCATTTTCGTACAACTTTTAACGTAGCGGATACCTTGAGTCAAGTATTTGATATTATTACTATAATTTAATATTCTGATTTGCACTGCCTCTGATAAAACCGCAATGGACCACCACTGCAGATTTTGAGCAATTACCGTTATTGCTTTGTGTAAAATAAGATTTTTTTTTTATTATTATTTAGCTTGAGTTAAATATTTTTCATTTAAATTACCGTTCTTTATAAAAAAAAAAATGCCATGTCTCCTCTCTTACAAAATTATCTGGTTACACTGAAGCAATAATTTTTTTCTCCGAAATCTAAGAAAATGTGGCCACTATTCTTTAGATATGGTATGCCTGATTGGTATTTATTAGTTTGCCACTAAAAACTGTGATTAAGATTTAGAAGATAAATGTATGCCGTGGAAAATTACGTATTAAAACATTCCATTGAAAGAAAATGCTGGTTGTTATGTTCCTAAAATTAATTAGATACACTTAAGCATCTCTGGAGTTTCGCGAAATCCAGGGAAAATATCCAAATTTATTTGATTTGCACACAACCATGACATAATTGGACTTATTCAAAAATCTTTAAAGAGCTATTCAAAAAAATCCTAACATGGCCAAAAATTAGGGCCCATTCCCTTTTTTGTTTGTGTAAATTCGCACGTGGAACACATAACTTTGTAAAATTCATTATATTTAATATTTTGAATACTGAGACGCGTAAATTAAATGTTCGTTTTGAGTATTATGACACTTTCTTTTATTTAGGTTTCTTTTTTATCATTCTCTATTTGTATTTCTAAAAGAAAAAAAAAAGTTTTTAAAAGTAAGACTATGATACAGCATATTTTATTACACCGCTTTTCTTTTGTGTGGTCTGACTATGAATTATTTATTTAACACAATTTTTGTATTCTACGCTACGTCTGAAAAATTAATTGGACAATCAAAATCAGTTCAGTATTTTTTATTTTAATGCATTCAATTTTTACTGAAATCTCAGAAAAGTGGTAGACATTCATTAGTTGCGGTGATGAAGTCGTATGTAATTGAATATATATATACATATATATATATATATATATATATATATATATATATATATATATATATATATATTTTAATTCTCTGGTTCCACTACACACACACACACATATATATATATATATATATAATATATATATATATATATATATATATATATTAATTCTCTGGTTCCACTACACACACACACACACACATATATATATATATGTGTGTGTGTGTGTGTGTGTGTATTGCCCTAAAAGAAGCATTAGGGTATATTTTTACATGATATTTTATTTTTGTTTTAAACAATTTACATTTATTCATTTATTCATGTAAAAAGTAATATTTTTTCAAAATGTCATGTCATATTTTTCTGTAACATCGTCATAACTAACCAAATATCTGAAAATCGGCTTGTGCATTTGGGATTCAATTTAAGTCATTTTCATAAACTATCCATCACCTCAATATATCTTGCCAGGCAATAAATAGAAAGGTGCATTATATACTATGAACCTGTTTATAAGAACTCCTCAACAAGACTGAAAGTTCAAGATTTATATTTGCTACTTTAGCTAACGAAAGTATGATTGAAATTTGGTAGAAAAAACAAGCAGGTACACAAAACGTTGAGATGTTAAAACGTTTCAGAGGAATAATATTAACTTAACGCTACGAAAGAATAATAAATATTTTTTATCAAACGATGTCAATGAATTTGAAATGTAAGACGAATGAATGTAATGTATTTTTGGGTACAATGCACAATTTTGAATACTGTTCTTCGCGTGGGTAAACAAACGATAGATTCCAATGATAGACGCTTTTATTCATCTATAACTATGAATACGTATTTTTTATTTATTTATTTTTTATTTGTTTATTGATTTTTTTTTTCTTTTACATCTTCAGATCAAGCTACCATTAGCAGACATCATAGCAGTCACCAGTTTTGGCTAACACAATTTCTAAACAATAAACTTCGGGGCGATTTCTTTTTCAAATCTTATAGTAATCTACCACGAAGTATGAAGATTATTGCTTGCAAATAGTTTTAGCCAAAAAAGTGACCACTGTGATCCTTGTATTAGTAACTTTTTATTAGCCAGCAGAACCGCTCGGTCTCTGGCGCCAGCAAAATGAGAGAAAATCGGTCCGAGGCCGGCCTCGTAACTCAGCGATCACTAAAATAAACAATTTAAACTGTTCTCGAAAAATAAAATAATAAAACCTGGAAATTTTGATCATGTCCTATAAATCGTTAAAGCAACAATCGTAAAAGTAAATTATTTCGTTAAAAAGTGCATATTCTCTCGAAACGCGCAATCGTTATAAACATGAAATCAAATCTTTTCGAAAATAAGCCTATCTGGAAATAGCATTCCGAAATAAAACCCAGCCTGAAATTATGCAACGAATGTGGAAAGCGATTACTTTATCTTACGGTTAAACTAGACAGCTACTTGTTGCCATATAAATAGGCTTTGGCGATAAAGAGATTAATATAGCAACCCAACCCAGGAAAAATCCCCCGCGGGTTTTTCATCCGTGATGTCCAAAATTTCCCATGATCATTTTTAAAAATCGTATAAATTCACATTATTAATATATTTTACATTATTTATTCGATTGCCGAGCGGCGGCTGATCAGAAAAATCTGCTAATAAGAAATAAATACCTCATTTTTGGTGAAAAACGGATTTAAAAAATGCGAAAAAATATCAAAATAAGCACAAATTCCGAATAAATTTTATTGAAATGAGGGAAATATATACTATATTCAGCTGAAAGATTGAATTTGGATTGTTTTTATCAGTGGATCAAAACCACCAGTAAACTTGGGAAATCGGTTAAATGCGCGTATTTTATCCGTTCAATATCTAATGAAAAAATTCAAAATCTGAACCTGGGGTAATATTCGGACCTGCCTTCGTCTATCTGGAACCAAATTTGCAAACGTCTACGTGCGATAGATTTCCCTGGAACATCGACAACAAACAAACAGACAGACACACACACATACAGAGCTCCTACGGTTAATGATACTATTTTTGAAGAAACTTTTATGTGCTAGGTTTTTACAAAATGTACAACAAAAATTACCTTCCGGGTATTTTTCCACATAAATTATAAGAAAAATCTAAAAAAGAAGGTTTTTCTTTGGGAAAAAGCGATATTCTAAAAATAGACCAACTGGGAGGCCTGCACATACAAAAGCTTCGTCTTATTAATATAGTTGCCTGCTTTTTACTATCTCAAGTTTCTCCCATGTCTCATCAATAAATTCTTCTTTCTCTGTCTGTGTGTATGGATTGCGTCTACATGGTTTTCCTAAAGTATTGATTTTACTGTTATTATTGCAAACTCGTTTTCGAAAAAACTCACAAACGTATGTCAACGTTTTTTTTTTTTTTTTTTCTTCTGAAGAAAAGTTTGAATGATAAAACTCTTTTTTTACTGATTCTGATGACAATAAAACTATGGTAAATATACTTGGATTATTATATTTTTATATGTGTTATTGAGGTTTATTAGGCTTGTCCACGACATCCAAGGATTTCGTCAGTATATCATTGGATCACTGTCAGCTATTTGCAACTTTGCTCTTCATCGTGAGATCTTTTGTTTCCTTTTGCCAATTTAAAATTTAGATTATATTTTTGTTACTTCTTATACGCACTTATAAAGGAGATTTAGATGCGTCAAAAGAGATTATGTTCTTGTTTTTTTTTTTAACTTATTTGAATATTTTTAAGTTGTTTTTTATTCACATTTTAATGCTATTTTATAACTACTTTAAATTATTTGAAATTATTTTATATCCTAAATTAAACACTATTAAATTAATGCCTATTTAATGCTTAAAGTGATAAAAACATAACGCGAAATGTTTAAAAATACCTTTTAATATAGAATACATATGTTTCATTCGCTCTACCGACGACATCTTCAGATCTAAATGATAAATAAAATATTCTCGCATAGTTTTTTGAAAATGGTAAACATAAACCAAGAGATCGCACATGTCTAAGACAAGCAGGTGCTTAAACTGGTCAAACTGAAAAACATAAAAATTATTATTTATTTTTGTTTTTATTGCTTTTTCAATCTGTAAATAATCGCGTGCCAAATTTTAGGTAATTCAAAAAAACGTAACTTTTTACATACATACATTACATACATTAGAACATAACCATTTTTAAACATTTCGTGTTATGTTTTTATCACTTTAAGCATTAATTAGACTTTAATTTAAAGTTAACAAGTGATTTTATTATATTATTTAAACACTATTATTTGGCTTTTTTGTAGCTTTGTTGTAATGTAATAATGAAAATATATAAAAATTCTTTAGACACGCCTGTATGTGTGTATATACTGCTAAATATACATTGTTATTATTTATGCAGCAATTAATTTTTTTATTTAAGCAATCTATTGATGAAAAAAATATATATAAGCAATTTGTACTTCTGAATTAAGTAATTTATTTTTAATTGAAAGCCATTAATTAATGACTTGATAAACTTATTTTGCAGTGCCTTCGTTTAAAAAATCTAATTCTTACGCTAATATTACTGGAATGCGTTGCTTTTTAGAAATAACGGATGATCTTTAAGAAAAACGGTGAAAATAAATTCATTTAAAAACTCAAAATAGCTTGGCTTAAATACGCAAAATTTTTAAATGCAAACTTTATACGAAAGATATAGTCTACTTTATCACGTTCCAATCTTCATTCGAATGCATCCAGCTTTCATCTGTCTTTAAGTTTCTTATATCTTAATACTTAAATAGCAATTTTATTCAGTCTTGCATATATCTTAAATAACTAGGTAAATGATCAGTTTCTAAAAGTCTTATATGACAGAAAAGATTAACTTCCATGGCATATGAAAGATTAATAAAGAAATGACCCTTATAAGAAGATAAGTCACTTGATTTAAGTAGAGAAGGATAAATTTTCTCTTTGCTTCCGCATATACAAGAAACGAAGTTTCAGAACTTTTATGAAGCTCATTTAAACGCATGAAGTAAAGTGTTTAGGGAAATTCTCATTTAGCATTTAAGGGTATATTTATTTCTTCAGTTCATTATTTTTTTAAATGTCTAAGAAACGTATCGTGGAAGAAAATGTTTATATATAATTTTTTATATAAAGCTTTTAAGTAATGGGAAATATTTAGTTTTAATACACAATTCAATTAACTTCAATGTAGGTAACGGGAACAAGTTTCCTAAGAAATATTTCTCAACTATATTTTTTGTAGTAGAAATGTATATATATTTTTTAATATTTTGAATTTATTTATGAACTTTTGCGATTTGAAAAGTCTTTTAAAAATACAGAAAATTTATTTTTTACAATGAAATTATCTATTGTAATTTAGAAAATTTGAGCAACTATTTCCAACTATTATATTTTTTCAAAAAGCACCTGTAAACAATACAAATGGCACCAGTCATTTTTTCAAACTAAATATTTTATAATTATTTATTTTAAAAATTTATACCAGGATATTCAGAAAAATCAATTGAAAAATAATAGGAATCCCTAAGGCAAGATTTTTTTTGTGTGTGAAGGGATGATTAGTGATAGATGAAAAAATAAATGAAAATAAAGAAAATGTTTTAGAAATCCCAACAAAACTATAGAAACGAGAGAGCTGGGAGACGTTTCTCGCGAATTTTGTCAAGCATTTTAAAAAATATTTTAATCGTTAACATTCAAAAGCTTTGAAATTTTAGCTGGCTTAAATGTTACTTTTTATGAAATGGGAGAACAAAACTTTATCAATGATTTCTTAGTTAATGGTAATGTCCGAGTCAAGATGAAAATTCCATAACTAAATTATAAATTTGTTTCAAACTTTATATTAAATTGAGTAAAACTGCTACAGAAAAAATCTAAAAGGGTTTTTTATCGGAATCATTTCAAGTGTTTCTCTAGTAATAAGTATGTGAGCTGAAAGGATATATTAAAAATGGTTTGGAAGACTACCGCAAAGAATAAATGGATTTGATTGTCAATCCAGATGCTAAAAAAGACTCAAAACAAAAAAAAAATTGCTATAAGTGGCCAAAATTCTTTATATTTCTTGTAGCATTTCTGAGGCATTCATTCAGAAACTTGTTGGAATTTCTAAAAAGGTTGTTCGTTTAATTTTACAGAATTATTTGAAAAGCTAAAATTATGTTCATTCTTTGTACCTCATCCGTTCATGCGTGTAATGAAATGGGTCAGAGTGTAAAGCAGTAGAAGTATATAAACAACCGCAACGGATGCGCAATTCTTCTGTTTATGAGGCGTAATGTTTACAATAACAACTTAATGACAGCGTAGGCAATAGAGAGTCCCTATAAAAAAGGATAAACGGAAACAGTTTTAATGTATAACATACGTTTTACAGAAAATTAACTTTTTTGTACAATTGAAAGTTATTATACCTCCCAACTACCAGGTGGTCAGTAAGTAAACGAAAACGTTGTGGATCTAAAACGACCGTAGCATAACTAATAAGTCATCTTTCTCGCGATCGGAAGGCATTACTCGCCACAAATACCGGGAGGTACATAAGTCGATAAACTTTTTTAAATAGTAAAAGAAAAAACATGGTACAAGGATGCGATAAAAAGTGTTGTTTGTGACTAATTCCACAGGAAGTGCAAACGTGTGGTCACGCCGTTTACCACTGCAAGGAGCACAAGGGGGCGTGAAGAGACTTCGTGGTTTATAGCATCTTTCATTTATGCAGAAAAGAAAGATTTTTGGAATAGAGTAGGACTTTAAATGGTCTAACAAACAAAAATAATCAGGTGCCAAGTCCGGTAATCGAGAAGACTTGTCATTACGGCATGAACGACTGGTAAAACGATGGGGACCAAACGTGAACTCAAGGTTTTGCTACATGAACTGGTGTCTGAACTTGCATGAATTTTACTCAACCTAGGATATTTTTCTACAGTAAGCATTATACGACGTTGTCAGTTAACAACTTTCAGTAGCTCTCTCCATTTATGAAGCAGGTAATCCAAACACATCTGGCACAGACCAATGTTGGCAATTTTGGATATTTTTATTTAGAAATTCTAAATTCACACCATAAATTCCAAACAGTAATTTTCGTTTTTTTAAAAATATGGGAATGTCTATCATTAAATAAAGACAAAAAATAATATTTGGAGTTTCTGGTATGAATTTGGAATTTCTGAATAAGAAAATCCGCTAAACTGGCAACACTGTAACAGACGCTCTAAAGAAACAAAATTGTGTTAGTCTCTTTAAGTGCAAAGTCTCTCTACGTGTCTCTCTACGTGTTTTGAAGTCTCAAACAAATGCATCAGTAAATGATATAAAATGTTTATTTACTTATATACCACTTTTACAAGTTTATGTTCATTTTGAAAGGTGCCATTATTTCACATATTTCCCTTGAATTTTAACATTGTGAAAATTAAATATATTACACACTGCAAACTAGGGGTCTTCAATCTTCTGTTTGAAAATCGTTTACCTCCCTTATTTAATCGAAAAGTTTCAGTCATTAAATAAGGCTTGTTTTTCTGTCATAAAAAAGTGGTTGCTTAGTGGGCCATGGAGCCACATCTTGAAGACATATACCACAAACTATAGCAGAACAGTTTGTGAATATAGTAGGAACGCTTACTAAAATCCAATGTAACATAGTAGTTAACCACGATTTTAGAAATATTTTGCTAATCGTCAGAAATATTTAGGAAAACCAGATTCCTCAGAAACTAATATAACTTAAAATTAACAGAAACGTTTTTCACAAAATTTACGGCAGTAAAGGAGCATTTTTTATACAGAAAAATTTCTGTTCTCTGATGTTTCCAATTGCAACTTCTTCAAATGATTTCTGAAGGTAAAAGAAGGGTTTCAAAATCGGGGAGTAACTAGAAGATTACACTGACTTTTGCAAACGTTTCTGCTATAACAAGATAATCTTCTTCATTTTTTTACATAGTAAGAAATATACAACAAATAATAAAATAACATTTCTAGATGTAGAAAAAATACTTTTCCACGCTACTCTCCTTATATAAGTACTGAGTTTTACTATTCAAATTATAATAATTTTCTCTCATTATTTTGCACTAAATGATACAACTCGGGCTTCACATGCTACAGAACATAGGTGAAGCTTCTTTTTTTTGTGAAAAACCTAATATATATTTTAAATTTAATATTATGTATTAGATTAGGCACTGAAAACACCAAAAAGCAGTTTTATATAAAAAATATCAATAAAGTATTCTAATAAAGTTTTGAAATTTATTAAATTAATACTTTCGTATTAGTTTCATATCCGGGTTTGATAGCAGAAGAAATCATCAAAGATTGCTACTTAGTGCAACTATTTTGATTCTGATAAATTCAGTGGTTTTCACCGCGTACTACGATTACCATGTCTGTTACATTTATATTTCATTTATAGTATTTAATCATTTTATTTATTGATTGAAGTTTTAATTTCCTTAATGAATACTAACCGGAAACAAAAGATGACCTATCTATATAGTTTTAAGTGCAAGCGAGTTAAATTTTCGTAATCGGGTGGCACGCGATAGAGATAGATTACAAAAAATCCATGCTTAAGTTTTTTTTTTTTTTTTCAAAACACATACAAAATCAATAAACAGTTGGTACAGTTTTCTAACAAATTGCATTTCAAAAAAACAGTTTTCCCCTATTCGACGGTGTAACAATTGAGATTGTGCGATATTCTAAGTAAAAAAAATAAAATTGTAATAAAAGCGAAATTTATTGATCTAGTGTTTCTACCATGAATATGACATCAGTGTTACTCACGGACATGTTTTTACTTTATAATATAGATATACGCATGACAAATATGTCCTTTAAACACTGTATAAAGAGAAAAGTGTTTTTTATCTAAGAAAGCATAATCACAAACGAAAATATATAATAACCTCTTCTCAGTTACCCACAATTCAAAAAGCGATCTTTAGCTTTAGAAATCCCAGAAGCTAATATTTTTTTGTGAGATTTAAAGCAGCAGTTACAAAAACAATGTTGTTTTTCAGCCACTGATTTTCAGAAACGTTTCCTAGTCGTTTTTATAGTGTATTAATAAGTTCTCAACCTGGAATATAGGTTTTTTAAGATGCTATCAATTCTCAAGTAAACAGTTTCATGTTCAAAAGAAATGTTTTACAGAAAACATGATAAATTAACAGCATTAATAATAATATTAATATTAATATTAATATTATTTTGTTACTGTTTAATGTATAAATTTAATTACGCAGCTTAAAATGTTTAATTGAGAATATATAGCATACCAAAAACTGATATTCCTGTTTTTGAAAACTGATTAATATACCAGAAAAACAAGAGAAACAATGTTTTTATAAATGCTTCTTTAAATCTCAAAAATTTATTAGTTTCTGGGGTTGCTAGTGATAAAGAATGCTTTTAGAAATTGAAAGGTAATTGTATAGATAGCATACCAAAAACTGATATTCCTGTTTGAGAAAACTGATTAATATACCAGAAAAACAAGAGAAACAATGTTTTTATAAATGCTTCTTTAAGTCTCAAAAATATATTAGTTTCTGCGGTTGCTAGTGATAAAGAATGCTTTTAGAAATTGAAAGGTAATTGTATATTTTCGTACGTTCTTATATTATATTTTCAGAGAGTATGAAACATTTGCATATTTTTACAGTGTATCTGACAGTTATTCCACATAGTAATTCATTTATATCTTACATATTAAACATCCTGGTTAACGTTAGGATAGACATTTAGAAAAAATTCAAAAGAAGAAAATATAAAATTTCCTATAATTTTCTCAGGTCACTGATAATAAATAATGACAAGTATTTTACTTTTAATGATTTTTTTCACCTATTTAATTGCTTTGCCCTTCAAGTTGTTAATTTAATATCTTAAGAAAGTATACATTTCAAAATTTTATCATTATTTTATCATCAAAATTTTATCATTAGCGCACACAAAGATTTTGTAAAACAAAGATTTCACAATATTTCACATTTCAAAGTTAATTAGTCCATAAAGAAATTACCTAACGCTAGTGCATTAAGAAGATTGTACGAAGCTCAAAGGGAACAAATGAGCACCTGATATTGATCAATTAACTAAAAAGAATCAAGGGTAAGCTTCTCATTATTTGATTAATAACTCCAATCAATAATAATGATTAATTACTTGTATAAAATTTTGATGTCGCGTTGCAAGTTTGAATTACTTAATTGCTTTATTCTTTAAAGAATTAAATGATCTGTCGTGATACATTGTGTCTTAATAATAATTGAACTTAATGGCAAACTTTTAAAGTAATATATTAAAAAATGTATATTTCACGATTCAAAGATTTTGTAATTTTGGTAGCTACTATTACTTGGAAAAAATACATGCCAATAAGTTTGAAGAAATTTTCTTTAAAAATACGGAAATAGTACTAGCAAAATATTTAATGTTACTTTTAACAGTTAAAAACAAATAAATAAATATTACAGTCTTAATAAAAATGACAATTTAACACAGATTGAGCACTGTTATCTGTTAAAGAATTTTTTCAAACTCATATTCGGCACGTTTATTAGGAATATTTTAAAAATACACTGAAATTGTACTGGCGAATAAAAGAAAAATCAGAATATTGAAACATATTTACAAATCTTTAATATTACATTTTAGCTTTTTCAGCGGAAATTTTAAAAGCAAATTTTATACATACACTCTTTCTTTCTGAAATATAATAATATTTTAATTTTATTCCCATCTGAGATAAAAATTTGGAGATATGAAACAAATACTTTCTTGGGTTACTTTATCTGAAAACAGTCAATGTTTATAGGAGAATTGTTTTTAAAATGGAAAATTGTCATGGTCTCGGCAAAAACAATACATTACATTTATAATATAAGGTGCGCATGTTATCACAGAAAACTGTCTAAAACGTAATTTTTCAGGTATTTTATGATACTGCAGCAGGATTTTTTTAGTGTATGATAAGAAGCAGGGCCTGATTACCGACGTGGCATACTTCCATCAGTAAAATTTAATAGAAATCTTCGTCTTATTAAAACTCTCTATTCATGCAAAATTACTGCTATGAATAAGGAAAAATATTCTATTCTTTTTTAAGTGTGCCCTGTTGGTAATCAGGCCCTGATAAGAAGTCAAAAGTTTAATAAATATTATGGTATGGAAGTACGATCTTCTTTATAAAAAAAATCTTTAAATGAAACTTTGTATATATAGTGTTCCATTGATAGTGAGTCCATTGATATAAAACTTTTAGGACTAATTAAAGAATATATTAAAAAATAGACATATATACACAAACATCAGCCCAATTTTTTTATACATAATTAAGATTATTTCTTTTGAGTAATACCGGGTGCTCCATAAGTTCGTTTAAAACTTAAAAAAATCATTAAAAAGGAACAAATGAGGCTAAAAAAAATTGCGGTTTGCACGAATGGGATTAAAGGGAGATCGGATTTTTTTAATAACAAAAAGGTTGTGGTTCAAAATATTACCGATAGATGGCGCTGGCATGCACACTATGAAGCAAGTGTATGCAAATAAGGATTATAGTAAAAGAACCGTTTCTTCGAAGCGTCTGAGAAGCTTCAGTATACCAGCACATGAAACGGGCTCTTTTCTCGTCTCGCGTCCTTTTGCCAAGTGGAATTTTTGCAATGCGCTGGTTTGTGATTCCCCGTTCTTGTAAAAGAGCTTAAGGAGGTATTTAAAAAAAAAATATTCACGCTCAACAACTCAAAATTTTCTGACACATTTTCAGACTCATTTTTAAAAGTAAAAGCATGAAACTTTGCGGCGTGATTCATGAAGAGATTTGTAAGTGATTTGTGTTTTTTTTTCGTTCAATTAATTAGAAATTGATTAAAAGCAATTATTTTCACAGTACGGTAATTTTCTTTTGTTTCCAGCGCTATCGCTTCGGGAAATTCGGTTCAAAATGTTCACTTTGACAGCATTTTTTTAAATATATTCTGCCTTTATCAAAAAATCGACCTATACCGACATTATAAAGTTTCTGAATAAGAGAACCTGCCAATCAGATGCATTTTAGAGCAAAAATGAATTTAAAAATAGATCACAAAATAAGCAGTTTGGATTTGAGTACACCCTTAAGTAACAAATGCTTCATCTGTTAACGATACCATACTGCTGTCATCAAATGAAGAATGTATATACAAGTGCATCAAGGTGCTTTATTGACATCCTGATTTGCACAAATCTGCTTCATTTTATGCTTGTCAGTGCCATCTATTGGTAACCACATTTTTTTTTTTTTTTTTTTTTTTTTTTTTTGTTATTAAAAAAATCCGATCTCCCTCTTATCCCAAACATGCAAACTGCAATTTTTTAGCATCATTTGTTAATTTTTAATGAATTTTTATAGTTTTAACGAATTTAATCCGCATCCGGTATATTTGGATGTTGTTAATAAATTCATGAATAAAAATCTGACAAAGTCTATAAAAGAAATATTTTTTTTTAATTGTCATGATAAATGCAAATGGCTTGAGCTTCATTGCTTAACTTTCTCTATTAAATAACTGGAATAATAATTATTGATTAAATTAATCGCTAAAAACTGAAACAAATGATAAAATCTCGAAAATACAATGATTATATTTATTAGTTAAAGTTTTAAAAAAAAAATCAGTCAGTAAATAATCAGAATGTAAAGAAGTAATTTACAAAGTTAATTTGAAATTACTTACCAGAAAATCTATTACAGTTTATACCCTGCGAAACTTTCATTACTTTGTATCATTTAACTCTTAGACGTAAAATGTAAACAAACAAATTAGATGAACTTCAACGGTAATCAATAAAGCTAAGTTCCCAGGGTAAAGTGTAATAATAGAATGTTAATTTACCAGTAAAAAACATACCCATTAAAAAAGAATAGAATAAATAATTTAGTCAACATGGAAGTTAATGGTGTAAAAGTAAGATATTCAAGCTGATTGAAATAAAGTGATTCTTAGTAGCTATAGAGACTTAGATTAGTTTCGCACACAAGCTCTGTAAATTAAATACAATTGCAAATTCTTCGGAATTTTAATGGTGTAATTATCCTCAAGTTTCTATTCTAAAGCAAATACCTTAATTTGCCATAAAATAAAAATCAAATCTACTCTTTACTGAATATTTAAAAATTACCAATTTGTTTACAGATATTTTGAGGATATTAAATATTTTTCTAGTACCTTGAGCAAGGTATTTTCATGGGAGACATGCTAAAAGAAATAAATTAGAATTGTGAAAATTCTGAATTATTTTGAAAGCCTGAAAGACAATAATAGAATGTTAATTTAACAGTAAAAAACGTAATCATTAAAAAAGATAGAATAAATAGTTTAGTCAACATGGAAGTTAAGAGTGTAAAAGTAAAATTTTCCTAAGCTGATTGAAATAAAAAGATTCGTAGTACCTAGAGACATAGATCAATTTCACTCACAGGCTCATGTAAATTAAATACAGTTGCAAATTTTCCTGAATTTTAATTTTGCAATTATCATGAATTTTTTATTTTAAAGCAAATACCTAAATCTTCATTTAAAAAAAATCAAAACTCTTGCATTTGAATATTTAAAAATTACCAGTAGGTTTTCAGGTACTTTGGAGATATTAGATATTTTTCAGTACCTTGAGCAAGATAAAGGAAAATTTATTAGAAAGATAATTTTTATCCACGGGTTATCCATGTTTATCCATGTTTATCCATGTTTAGAGTCCTTTCATGGGGGGCGTGCTAAAAGAAATTCATCAGAATTGTGACTTTTTAAAACTATTTTGAGAGTCTAAAAGACTATAATAGAATGATAATTTATCAGTAAAAAACATACCTAATAAAAAGAATCGGATAAAACTAGCCTAAAAAGAATCGGATAAATAATTTATTCAGCACGGCAATTAATAGTGTAAAGCAAAATGTTTTCTTAAAGCTGTTTAATATAAAGGTAACCGCAATATCTATAGATTTAGATCCGTTTGACTTACAAGCTCTTGTAAATGAAATACAATTACAAATTCTCCGGAATTTTAACGTTTTAAATAGCATCAAATTTTCATTATAAAGCACATAACATTAATAGTCATCAAAATTCGAAACTGCTATTTAATGGATATTTTAAAAGTACCAGTTTTGTTTGCAGATAGTTGGGGGGATTTAAATACGTTTTTCCTGTACCTTGAGTATGATAAAGGAAAATTAATTTTTATCCGTATTGTCATGCTTTGAGAACATTCATGGGTGACATTCTAAGAGAAATTGATCAGAATTGTAATTCTTCTGAACATTTTGAATGTCTGAAACACTTAAAACCAAATGTAAAACTTATACTCGTAAACTAATGCAGTTAAAATTCTATAAGTCGAGCGCGTGCAATTGTAATTCTCGATATCTGGAATTAATTATAATTTTTTGAGGGGGAAAATATGTTTTTTCTTTTCTTGAAATTTTCCATAACTTTAAATATTTTGTATAATATCATCTTTCCTGCAAGACTGAACTTATGCAGAAGTATATGTCGTATATATGTACATGTACATGTCAATTTGATAACTATATCATTTTAACGCCGCGCTATATGGGTTTAGTTTCCGTGAAAGATAACGAGCGTTTAACAGAAATTTTTCTCAAAACTAAAATATAAAATGAAATAAAATAAATATAAATAGGGATTATCGTCACCTAGCTAGAACATTGGAATCAAAGAAACGTTCAAATATGTTAGATTTAACCTGTACTTCTTTACAGCTCAACAAAAGTCTTTCTTCCATAGAAAATCAATCGTATTCAGACCAGACTCATTGACAATTTTTATCAGATTCCTAAACAAAACTCATATAATTTAAAATTAATTAGAAATTAATAATATTTTGAAATAAAAAATATAATACATTTAGTTTGTGTTTACTCGCAATCTCAAATAATAATTATTAAAAAACTAGCATACAATATTAAAGAAGATGTACTACAAGATCATTTTATCAGTTATTTGTTACTGAGTGCACTTTTTTGGCA